>JAPYYV010004655.1:0-31803 GCA_030522625.1 Copidosoma aretas
GGGTGGGAGGGGGGGGGGGGTGGAGGGGGGGGGGGGTGGGGGGCGGGGTGGGGGGGATTAGAAATTAAGTAAATAAAAAATATAGTAAAAATGAAGCAAAATTTACCTCATTTCGTGGGGAGGATTAGTGGAGCTGTAAGGGGGACGAGAAGGAGGGGCATTAATAATAAAGTCAGGGGACTGTGGGGGGTAATTAAGGGTATTAGAAATTTTCGATCAATCAAAAATATTGAAGAATGTTCTGTTATTGTGTGGGGGGGGCTGTGGATGGGTTATGGTGGGGTGTAGGTGGGGGGGGGGGGGTTGTCCCCACCTCTATCAAAATCATTATATAATACAGGAAGATATATATATATATACGTGTATATACTTACATACATACATACTCACATATATCTGCCATTTTTTTTCCCTCTAGAAAACCCATGAAAATTGTTATTTTTGGTCTATCTTGCTTTCTTCCTAATATATGGCGTATTTTTTAATATTTGGGGGTTATGCGTTTGCATGACTATGGAAAATAATTTCTGCATTTTTGTAATTATTTAATCAACATAATATAATTTTTCAAAAATTTGCCCTCCTCATTCCTTGAAGATACATCCCAAATACATGAAATTGAGGTTATGTTTATATGTATACTAACACCTTTCTACTTGTGCGCAGCGATGTATTTTTTCCCCTTGAGAAAACCCCAAAAAATTGTTTTTTTTTGTCTATCTGGCTTCCTGTTGAAGATATCGCGCATATTAAATTTTTTGAGGTTAAGTCATAATAACAACCAGTTGAATAAATATTGGGCGTCTGCATCGATCTGCCGAGCACGCAAAATTTTATACACGCAATGCGAGCACACTCACAGTACTTACTTACTCACTACTCTGTATCCACACACATTTACACACACGTATATATACATACGTACACACACAATAAACACACGCTATACGAATATACACTATACATATACGTTGCGAAATCTCAATGTGAACGGTGGGAGTAGTATATATAGGTGTGTACGTACGTACGTACGAATATATATATAGGTGAGTACGTACGTACATACGTACGTTTCTGCCGTTTTGGTGCCCAACCGAGGCGTGCTTAAAGAAGTTCTAACTTCAAAAATATTACAGCTCTTAGGATAAAAAATGAAATTAATAATTGATTTCTAGCAATAGATAATTATTTGTTTGTAATCACATAATAAAATATTTTTTTAATAAATTCATAAATGTTGCTCCTTTTTTCGTTGGCTGAATACATTAAGAATTTTGTTTTTCGTTAAGCATACCTGATTTTATATTAGAAGGTATCTCTGTAGAGGTATTTATATTCAGAGTCAGTTCTCCATCTGCCCACAATTTGTGATTCTTTATAAGATCCTGATAATGTTTCTTTTTTTTTGACATAGACTGCATGTTTTTAGTTAAATTACTATAAAATTTCTTTCGCGACTCACTGCTAATTAGTTTTCTTATGAATTTATTTTCAATAATTTTCCACTTATTTACAAGAAAATCTATAACCACTCTTTTCTGAGTTTCCCATAACAAGCTCTTATTACTATTCAGTATATATTTATATATATATATCATTTATTTTGACACTTAGGGCTTCCATTGTCACAAACAAGCAGCCCATAGTACAAACAAAATTTTTTATAGATTCATCTATTGCTAAAATTGGAACTATGGTACTTGTTGATGTTGTGAATAGCAGAGTAAATAATGATATAGTCTCAATACAAAGGCTCAGTGCATGAGAGCAAGTGAAGGTATTAAGGGTTCGTCACAGTGGAGAATGGAACGAAACTTAATGAGAAGCGTTAGCCCATGTACAGAGCAAACAAAGGTTGGTTCGCACAAACATTAGGGTTATCGGAATTGTTTGCTCAATCGACTGCAGGTGATAAACTGCAACAAGCAGTCATAATCTTATGACTCGATTATTCCAAAAACGGTATATTTTTTTTTGATTCTATGGTTCTAAGAATAGTAGCTGTGTTATTGTAATTGAGTTCGCGTTTACAAGTATTAAAATAAATATCAAATAAAATTTTATGTCCGCTTACAACTTTATAAATATAAATGTAACGACTTTTTAAGATTACATAAAGCAAGCTTCAAGGTTGCATCGGCGACCCTTTTTACACTAGAGTGCATGATTAAAACAAAATTTATTCTTGGCTTAGCCACACTATATGTTCATAATTAACCAACAATGTTATCGTTAAGTGTTTATAAGACTTGATAAAAAATTTTGATTGAAACGTGCACTGTATCTTGAAAGGGGTCGCCAATATACCCTTAAGATAACAAAAAAAAACTATTGATATTAGTAAAAAAGCGACGCAATTGTCTTTTAATGCTTTAAATAAAATGAGTCTGCAATTTAGTAGGTACTGTTATACAGTACTTGGACGAAAAATTTAAGCATTGAATCGAAGTAGATTTCATCACTGAGTCCGTGCTGAATCAATGTAAAATGAGTACTTAGTCATTGATGAATCCACTTTGAATCTGCCAAAATTGAAAAATTAAAATCAGTGTCAGTTCGCAACGTTAATTCAATGCGAAATCCACGTAGATTCTGCGATAAATCAACTTGATTTCACGATTGCACGAAACTTTTACTTCGATAATGCTAAACTTCTTAACACACTTAGTAACACTTAGTAATATTTCAAAAATCGCCGCAATCCGTACTATTTGATTCCTATGAATAATTAAATGCAATTAATTGTAGTTTTGTATTCGAAAATCTCTATTCAGCGCTAAAACAATGCAGATTCTGCGTGAAATCAATGATGTTTCATCGCTGAATCTATATGGATTCCGCAATAAATCAACGCGTTGCAACCTGGTGAATCGACATAAATTTCAGTGTATCAATCATGGCAGATTCAACGTGGATTCATGAATGATTAAGTTTAAATTTTGCATCGATTCATAATGAACTCAGCGATAAGATCTACGTTGAATAAGTACTGAAGCTTTTGTTTTGGTCGTGTTGAAGACATTTAACACTATTCTCTACTCTGCAATCTTATTTGTATCTAGAGTAACTACACAAAATTGTAATTGTACGAAAAATTGACGTATTAGACTTTTGTATATTTGATTTTTAAAATATTTTTAACTAATTTAACGTATAAATTATGTTACTATATGACTTTCTTCCCTACTCGAGAAAAATCGTGGAAGACCCGTAAAAATGAACATTTTCGTTTCCTGACTATCACTGACGTCACTCGCCAGTCACATGACCCTGAGAGATAGAAAATATAGGTATTGTATCTTTGTATTCTTCCATAGTACTACTAAATTCCAGAGGTTTTAACCAAAATTTTTTGTCAACTGTTTCACTTAAAGTGGAATGCTCCTATACATATATATATATGTATATATGTGTGTGTGTGTGTATGTGTCCATTATTACAAACATATGCATATGTAGCTCGCTCAAGTGATGATTTGGGATGTTTTCATTGTTATAATATGAAGAATTAAACTCATGTGTTTGGTCGTTTTTATACATTTTTCATTGTTTCATTACAGTAAATAATGCGAATTGTTATAATTTGTTATATATATACCCTAATTACATACATATAATGATGGATGACACATCAAAGGGAATCGGATCCCTGCAGCCTATGATCTTACGAATAAAATAAGCCCAAATTCGTATTGATTGAGTGAAAATTCGCGAAAAGCAAGAATTTTCATAATTTTTTCGACTTCCTGAATCACTGTCGCTAGTTTTCTGCTGCCTCGCGTGCCGTGCCTACCGTGATCCAGGTGCAAGTTAACTATAGTATATCAAATATTAAGATACCGTCTGCTTACCATTACAGTTAAAAAATTTGTAAAGTAACAATCTCTATTCGGATAAAAAATGTAACATGGTAGTTATGAATAAGCCAACTAATTCTCTTTCGATGTACGTGCATGTTACCAGTTAATAAATCCTTCTCTTAATGTGCAAATTCGTGATCAGCGACCCCAAAAACACCTGTTCACCAAATTTGGAACAAATCAATTGATTTTAAAATTTTTGCCCGCCATATTTGATCCGCCATCCTAAATTTGGCGAATCTAACTCCAAATTAGTAATCGGCGACTTTAAAAACCTTCGTACACTAAATTTCGCACAAATTGGTTGACTTTAACAACGTTTTTATGTATACGTTAATACGTTTTTATGTATGTGACTATCGAAATTCGCTATATATATACATAAAAAACATGTATATGCAAAGTCGCCACAGGACTGAGGGAGACGGATTCTTATAGTTTATGGTCTTAGGAGTTACAGAAGGCCAAAATTGATTATATTGATTGAAAAGTCGCGGGAAGCACGAATTTTGATAATTTTTTCAACTTTTGGGACCAGTGTGTGCCGTAAGCCAGCAGAAGACAGTGAGACATAACGTGAGTGCAAAAGACACAGCATGATATTGTGTATTTGTCGGACCCCCTATATTCTTATACTGTTGGCTGTTGACTTACTGGCCGGTTTGTTTGCAGAATACAGCTCCGTAATACCAGCGTGTGCAGCGGGAACTTTTCCATCGATTAGTCCCTTCTATTTACAAATCTTTAGAAATGTATGATTTACTATTTTTAAATATTGTAGTAAAATACTAGTAAGTTTTAGTTGCAGACTAGTATTTTCTGATAAAATACTAGTATTTTTCCGAATCGTCGACAAATGTCAACATTATGTTATTATATTATTCATTTTATTCCAGAACATAATCCTTCCTCACGTCTTCGCCAATAAATTGTTGGATATTTGTAACATATGTGGGTGTGTGTGAGTATATGTGTGTCCTTTGGCATGTATATGAGTTTGTCCACTCCCTCTACTAGAAGCATCAATGTCGGATGACGTCTCGTTGCCACACATACAAAGCAGCTTCGCTTCTGCCGAAGGTCCCGAGACCCCTTACGCGGTTTTTTTTATTAATTTTCTTTTTTTCTGCCAATAACTTTAATAGAATTGACAGTACTTGTCGTCTTAAATAGCCTGTTATTAGTGTTTGTATGTTGTAAATTTCTAGTAGTAACAACTCTCGAGGTTAATATAATTTTTATAAAATATAGTTTATTAAAGAAAAAAAAAAATTCAGTCTGGTGGGATTTACGCCATTGACCGAGTATTCAGGTATATTTTAAGAAGTATCGGCTCGGGTTTACTCTGGGTAAGCTCGAGTTCAAAGAAATATATATTTGTACTTAGGTGATTCCACGAGTACCGTCATGTTTTAGAGGTCACAATGGACCAACATTTTATAAAGGACTTTTGATTTATCCAATATTTTTTTCGTATTGTCGGTGGCCAATTTATGTTAGTAAGAATTTCTTGGGCCCGGCTAAATCTGCTATTAATATAATTTTGCCATTGTTATATGATGGGTACCGGGTTCGGACCAGTCAAATGACCGTTACGGGCTCTGACAAAATCGTTGTAAAACTGAGATTGCTACTCACCCAATCAATATTCAACTTTGCCCTGCAACTTGTATCATGTAATAACCGTACTTTTTGTCTACTATTGTATCTTCTACCGTTGTAATCAAATACTCAACAGTGCGCACAAAACAACATTTCGCACTGTTACGGGCTCTGATTTTATATTTTGGGGATACTGACATTACGAGTTTGCTAACCTGCTATGCTGGTAAATATAGCAACGGGAGAGATTGAAAAAACTTTCTGCTATGAAGTGCCTAAATTAAATTCTACTGCATGAATTCGCTTGATTATTTTTTGTTAGCGTAGGAAATATATTAGATTTTGGGGCCCCCACTCAGGCAGTATATAAGTCATAAAAAAACTTTTTTTTTGTTTTCTACAATGTCACTTACGTGAATGACTTTAGGATACTGTGTCGCTATAAAAATGAGAAAGCCGTATGTTGCTCACAGGGATCTTTAAAAGTGGAAATTTCTAAATAAAAAATGCGCCTGTTACTCTTACATAGCCACTTTTTTTTCATTTTAAAAGAAATTAATACTTTTCTATGGTTTGATGTATGTTGTAACTTCAACAAACAAACATTATTTATGGATTAAAAAGGTTTCAGATGATAAACTCTATATCCAATGCTTTAATCGACTGTAAGATGAAAAAGTTTTGAAGAATAAATCATGACCCAGCTATGGTCTACCGTGAAACATGGTGTTCGAAAACCAAGCTACAGTCTTGAATCTAAATTTTCGCGCTCCTTTTACAACGTGTAGATTGTCTTCTAACGAGCGCTGCGCACTCAATGTACCGTTCAGACACTGTGCTCTACGTGGTGACCTGGCAAGGCCTAGTAACTGGCTGCTGCGCTCAGTCCGCCTCTATCGCTCGTAATAGTATAAAGTACGTATATACTCAGCTTTCTTACCTCGTGGAATTCTTGAGAGCTTCTTTCCATGTATTTGGCTCAACAAATAATTAAATCTTGTATACCTTCCATTTCGTATTAAGTATCATTTATTTCTCTAAAATAGGTAGTGTTATTTTTTGTACATGTGCATACTGTGTAGTGTGTGTTTTTAAGTGATCATCCTGATGGTTCCTTAAGGGAGCTCTAGCGGGAGGAGTTAAGAGGTTGTAGGTAAATTAATTTATAGATAAGAACCCGCTGACTCCCGCGGTGTCTTTATTTACCCCTATAACCGTGGAAAATATCGAGATATTTGCTCTCAAAGTTCGCAAATTATACACAACCTCTTATGGAGCAACGTGAAAACATCGTAATTTTCTAACCATAATCGAAGAGTTACACATCAAGTTACAAACTGTTTTGAAGAAAAAAACCTCATCTTTTAGATGGTAGCTCGCAAAATATCGGTACCCGTGAAAAAATTCGAGATATTCCGTGAAATATAAGTCGAGTCGTAGTATTATACCGTACAGCTATGCATGTATATGATGGTGCAGATTATACTCGCATCATGTATATGTATATACAGCAGTAAGCAGCAGTAATACCAACTAACTCAATTATTTTCTGGTTGGTATCACTTCGCACTGGAGCCCCCTTAAAGTGGCTTATCACGATCGTGTCGTATAAAGCAGGGGCACCAGAGAGGGATATCTACAAGTTAAAGATTTACAGAATCTTGTTTCTTTGAATAAAGCGTCTTTATTAGAGTACAAAAATAATGTTTCAAATGAAATGATGCTGAAAATGACTAAGGCGCAAGTAAATAAATCTATTTTAAATAAAGTATTTACGAAAAGTGGCGAAGAAGGTCTAAGGTTTTTTCTAAGCGAGAATGTTGGAGGAAAGCCACGTGTGACTAGTAACAAAAAAGTATTGGACAAAATACGCCAAATATTTGATTGTAATGACATATAAAGTATATTTTATTTAATTGTAATTTGCAATACTTATAGCGTTATTGTTATCTTGTCATTAAATGCGCAATAAAAATGAAAGTTTTCAAAATACCGTTAATTATTTTTTATTCAACCCATTTATCGAAACTACTGTTATTTCATATTTTTACACAAAGTTTTTGCAATAATGTACATTTAAAACCGTGCGTGCCATTTAAATTATAGGTCCGAAAAATAGTTTTACAATTTTTTACCCCAAATTCTTATTTATGACAATTGAATCTCCCGGGCTCGCGCAAAGAGTCAAAATTGAGGTTATCCTGCGGTTAGGACTTTCAAGACTTAATATCTTTTTGTTTTGATCGGTACTCTTAGACTTTCGCAAATTTATTAGAATGATAATTATTAAAAGTACTTGCTCTCAGTTTTATATAATGTGGCTCGACTTTTAGTCTACAAAAGCTATAACTTTCGGGGAAAAAATCAAACTGCCCCATAAAACTAATGCTTGAATTTCGAACTTTGGATATGATTTTTTTCGATTTTGGCCGGCAACATGCCCTGAAATTTTAACTGTACAACCGCTGAGTCATATTCTACCATAAATTTCAATTTGGATGAAATGGCTCGACTTTCGAAAAGGTGATGAGCCACCTTAAATGCGCTCCCTTCAGGCTTACGTCTCCCTCTTCATCCGGCGACAAATAAATATAATTACAGTCCACTAAGCCATTTTCGAACATATGGATAAACGCTCCTATTGGCTCAGGCTCGCTCGGGGTCAATCCGAGTTGACACTTGAAATAATCTTTTGAAAGACCGATTTTAAAATGACTTTTTTGTGAACATAATCGGATTAAAATTACAAAACAAGCTTGTAACAATATACCATCAAACTTTTATTACTCTAGGAAATTGCATTGCAGATTTTGACATCAAAAATACGAGATTTATTATTTAAACAAGTTAAGTGACGATCTGTAGAGAATTTCAAACATGACACAAAAGTCGACGCAAACTTAGTCGCCTGAAACTGGAAACAATAAGTAAATAGCTAACGATAAAGTTCTTTGAAATTAAGACTTCTTATAATATAATTTTATTCATAAATATTTGTAGACCATGGTTACTGTTCGTTTTGTATCAATGTGGTCATTTGATTGTAATAGCACACACTGTTCATGTACAATAGTAACTTATGCGTTTACTTCGAATTCTTCATTAATTTTAAAAGTAATTCAAATCAATTTGTTGTGCACCCAAAAATTTTCGTTATCTACTTTCATTGAATATCAGATTCCAAATAAATCACATTTTAGAACCATTTATTAAACGATTAATGAGATCTAAAATAGTTGATCATAAAAATATGACAAAATTGACTCATTTGCAAATAATCTAGATTCCTAAAATGGGCATTCATGTATACACGTACTTAAGAGACTTATATTCCTCGCTATAGTACGTTCTGATGATATGCTGTGTATTCGACTGTTTGATGTGTCGTCTGTCCTTCTCACGCTTACATGAAAACATAACCTTTACTAGTTTTCAGTCAGCTTATAAATTTATTTTTGATTTGGTAAAGAACTTCGCTACGTTTTTAAAATTAATAAGTAACCATTAAAAATTTCTTTATTATTAATATTTTTAAGTTACATGTTAAATTTTGTTAATACACAAACATTTCATTCTCGCTTCTAAAGCAACCCCGTGTCCTAAAAATTAAACTAAGTCATTGTTAGGCTATTTTATACCCGTACCTAAAATTTTAGCTCGATTGCAATGTTAATTCCATTTGGTATGGAACTCCCGAGCCAATAAATTAAAAATACTATTTTATAGTGCTGTGGTACACGATAACAATAATATTATATTCTGCCACACATCAAATTCAAGCTTGGCTATTCTTGATGTTTTTATCTAACGATTGGGAACTTGCATGATAAATTATATTTAGTACGTTAAGTGTAAATCTTACAAAAACATTGAACGTATACTGTTTTACCAAAAAATGTCAGAGATAGAGCACATCATAGTTCATGAGTTGGGGCTGCTGCCGTCATATAGGGATGTATACGATTATTATGTAGGGTTCCATCTGTCTGGATTTTTCCGGATTTGTCCTTTTTTGTGGAGCGCCAGGGCTGGGTTCTGTTACTGTTCCGGTTTTTACATGGACCACTGGTTACTGCACTGAACAATTTTTCCGATAATCGATCTACTTTTATTCATCGAATATAAATGAAAAATAATATTTTTGGTTAAAAATTATTTTTTTTAGTATGTAACGGTATATAAGTTTCTAGAAGTCATGGAAATTCAAATTTTTGATTTGTTTACATTCAGAATCGAAGTGCAAATACGAGTGTAGAGATTTAAGGACGTTCACAACCTTCGTTGCGGGGAATGCAATTCAGGGGAAAGGGAGGAAGATTCGTAAGAGAGCAAATGTTGGTAGCATTGCCAAGCGGATATATAATATATGATGCATACAGGAGGTGTGATATATATAATATATACACAAGAAGAGAGAGAAATGTTGTTTATGCTCGAGTAACCTCAAAAGTGGACGAAAAGCAAAATACACTTCGCTCCAGTGTAACAGGAACATTTACAACAATAATAAAAGTTAAAAAGTATTGAAGACTACAAAATCGGGGATTAAATAAAGTTATAGATACTATTATATAATTCCTTAAAGGGGCAAAATAGTTGTTGTAATTTATAATTAGAATTTTTTACAAACTTTAAATGTCAATTTAGTTCTCAGATATTTAAAGACTGCTCAACGTGCCAAATAATATTTCATGAATTATTATGAAAATTTGATCAAATGTTACGATAAATATTAAATAGCGACTTTTCTGTAAATACATATATTATTTATCAAATGAATTTGTAGTTTTTACTATTCATAAATTTTCTTTTATTAAAAAAAATTTTTTTCATTTTGTTTTCAAGCATATATCTCACAATATCCGCAATCATTAAATCTTTAACAATTTAAATCGTATGTCCATTTGCCGCGCTTGCAGAAGAACTTCAGATACGCATTACTAACATAAGTAAATTCGGAAACAGTAATTTGGTCTTTAGTAAACAACTACGTTAGAAACAATGCTTATTTTTACAACGTTTGTTGTTTAATAAAATTCCAACAATTTGAGCCCGAAAACTTAAAAATCGTATATTTCGATCAAAAGACATACACCTTCTAAAAATTGTCACAAGTGCCTGTGTAAAAGCTCCAACTTTGTCATTTTATATTTGCTAAGTTACGTGGTAACAAAATCTGAAAAAATTCTCACTTTATTTTTTTACAGCGAACTGTAACATATCCCAAAATCCAGCCAAATCGTATATATTTTAATGCAGCTTGTGAACGTCCTTAATGTATAAGTTCAGTTAATCCATTTAATGTATCTTTGAACATACATATACCTTTTTTTATTAAGAACATGCGATTTCTTGAAAAAGCTGCTAAGTACAAAGTATACCTGCGGACCTGCAAATTATAAGCGCAGGCTTACGTACGAAGTAGTTTGCGATTACGATAATAAAGTGCTTCGTGTCTGACGAACCAGAACAAATTCTTTTTCGAGATCTGAATTGTAGTTTAGAACTCTTACTTCTCGCCAGTACAAAGCCAGTACCTGGCCAGTACTGTAATAGTTAGTTAGTAATTTTCACATATACGTTTTTTTTATAGGAAATAAATAAATATTATCATTTAATTACCGTTATGCTCTAATAGTATAAAAGTTGCAATGGACAATGCATCACGTACGGACGATTAAATTATTATGTGTAAAAGTAAGATCTCATAACATTATATCTTATTACTTCCAATAGTTATATTTAATAAAAGAATGATATTCTTAAGCTAAACGAGGAATTTAATTTGGAATTACACATATATATATTCTGTTTTACAAACACTAGGATACGTCGGCTTGAGAAATTTGGGTAATACGTATTACTTTAACACCCTCTTGCAAATACTATACACGATTCATAAATTTAAATATGCTATATTAAATTGGAGCTAATAGGATGTACAAGAAGAAGAAAACCCAGCCATACAATTGAAAAATCTTTTTTCTCTTCTAGAGGTACAAAAAAGATATTTGTACCTATTTGCATTAGGGGTATTCCAAAATAGCAAGCGGGAGTCTTTACCTTTCTGACCACTTAATTTTTAACACTTTGAGAAAATTGCTATTCTTATACTTGTTTTCGGATAAAATAGTAAGAAAATGCACGTATAACTGATATGATAGAAAAATCATCCTTTTAAGATTAACTTGAGACTTAATCTAGTATAAGTGACAATATGATGTAATTATGTGCAATTCCAGTAAGAGCTACGAAAATACAACATGTATGCACATTTTACGTTTGAGGCATATTCTATGTAAACATTTTTTTTTGTGTCCTAAATTTCGTAATATATCATACATATACGTAATTAAATTTCTTATTTAATAATTTTACGTAAGTTATTAGAGCAGATAAATTATTATTATTATTGATTTATTATTTATTTTGGCATGATCACTTTGTTCATGGATAATCTATGTGCATCTTCCTACAACCTTACGCAGAATAGAAGCAAACATATTTATAAATAATTTTATCCATCATTATTAAAAATGCACTTAAATGATTTAGTAAAAGGAGGTCATCGGTAATTTGGGAATTTACACTATTATAGGAAATTTCCTTCATAATTTTTAGACAATTTGAATAATGTTGATAAAATAACTATTTACAGTCTTCTTTATCATGAGTTCTAAGCGCCAGAGAAATACTTGACAGTTTCAATTGGAGTAACCAGGAACATCATGATATATTAGAATTATTAAAAGTAGTTTTCAATATTTTACTGACTTGTTTCGATGATACTTAAAATACAGATCTTCGCAATGACTTATTTAAAAACGATAATTTTAATAAATACATTATCCCTACCTTTTTTCGGTTTATGATTTTCCTTTTTTTTCAATTTAATATAATTAATAGATTTTTATTGCTGTATTTTATCATATTATATTTCCTGATGAAATAAGCAACTTGTTTTGTATCTTAGTTTATCTTTTTTTTTTCGGTTACAAACTGTGACTTACTTATTTACATACTTTTTAAGAAAGTGTAATCATCGGAGATTCATGACTTACAAGTCGACAATGTTCTTGCGCACTATTTATCGAATCTTTATTAGTATACTGATAGTATTATTTTTTCACACTTCAGTCTGGTAATAATTGCAGATAACATTTTAATTAAAGGTGCATTAAAGCACAACGTTGCGTGTTCACAATGTCATCTCGATAATAGTACAGATGAAAATTTCACGGAAATTTTGGTCCTTACACGATCATGACACGCTGTTTTATTTAAAACACTTGTACTTATGCGTTATTTAAAATTATTTAAATCGTAAATGAGTTTTATACGTATTATAAATTGTTTTAAGAAAAATGTTTTATTGAATTAAATGATGTTGAGAGATTAGAAGAAATAAATCAATATTATTGCAATTATTGTTACTGTCTTTGTGTCGCCACGAGAACAGCGCAGTATTTGCAGTTACCAGACTTTTTGTAAAATTTAATTATAAGTGACAAAGTTTTCAGTTAATTGTATATTGTCATCACAATATTCGTATATAATCTTGTTAAGAGTACATATAATATTCAAAAAAAATGTTTCATTATTATCATCTAAACTTTTGTACTAGGATAGAAGTCATCGTTATTCTTTAATTTTTTTACTGTAATAGAATGTGTAGTAAAAAATTTTTTGATTTAACTAAAGTGCACATTTATAGATGTATTATTAAGTGACCTTAATACAATTATGTAACAAAAATGTTTATTATTAATTAATAATAAAAGTTTAAAAAAATTAATTGATAATTTTCGTTGATGATTAAGTTAATCATAATTATAATAATTGTAGGATTAAATTTTGTTACTCGTTAAATTGTACGCAACTACTCCGAATGTATTCAAGTCAAAGAAATTCAAATGTCGGTGGATTTTTGTCAAATTATTTAAAAAACATTGCATTATTTTTTTTTTAAGTACTGTCTTTATATTCATAATTGTATCTGCATACATATACTTTCATTCTTTAAATACAATCTTGTCGTACGATGTATCATATATGGATTTTTGAAAGTATTACGTTCTTAATACTCATGTAGTTTGCTGAGCACACCAGATAAACGTAGTGCTGAAATTTATTGATTAGTGCTAGTTACTTACATAAAAATTCATCAACATCCGAGATTCACTTAAAAATAAGAAAGGTGCAATCCAATATGTTACATATATTTTGATTTATGTTTGTCGTAGTAATGTTTACTAGTAATATTAATTTTTATACAATTATTGCAAAAATTATTGTTTGTAATATTTGAACCTTTATGGAAAAATTGTTAATCCAAGATGTAGAATACGGTCTCTTTGCTGCTGTTGTACATAGTGGAAGTGAAAAAGTTAGTCATTATTTTATTTTCATTAGAAATTATTTTACAGAATTGTGGAACTGTTTCAATAATAGAACTGTAACGAAGGTAATTTTGAAGTTATAGAGGTAAAATTTTCAGTGTAACGTCTTGACATTAAGGGTAAAACATTTATGAGATTCTTACTTTAATGCTCATAGGTCTCTAATCAAAATATAGATGACAGGTTTCGGCATTATGACAAAAGAACTTCTTATGTGCTAGTGTACAGACGAAAAGACACGAATAATGAAATTTTTACTATGCCAAATCCCGAGGTAGACGTTACATTTAAGACAAAGGTATATAAGTGTTATTATTTATATGTTAAAACATAAATTTAAAAGAGTACTGCAACAAACGGTTGTTTGCCTACGAAAGACAAAAAGTAAATCCTACTAAACAGAGTTAAATACAATAATTGGCTATTTGCATGGAAAAAAATTGTAATTCTATTTGATCCATCAGGTTGATCACCAAATATTAGACACGTATTTTTTCTTTTTTTACACAAACAAGAACTGACGGAGATAGATTTTACTAAAATAATTATTAAAATTTGAAATCAAAATTAAAACCTGTTTTAGGATCAGGATTCTTGGCCAAGATCACCTCGTATGGATGATAACTTCTGTTATATAGTCAACGCACCAAACAGTATCGTTGACAGTTATTCTCCATCATTACCAATCATTACGACTGATTACTTTTGTAGCAACGAAGAAAAGGAATATAATAAAAACCGGCCTCCCACTCTATCGCCAATCGTTAGGTATCAATATAATAATCCTATTTTCATCATCTCACTGTACATAAATAACACATGGAGTACACGGTATTTTCTTGAGAAATTTCTGAAAGTTGGAATTCAATCATACTTTAGGAACGGCAGTGTAAAGTGTACTTTCCGTAATTTCCAATTTATACACGACTCTTCTTTCAATTAACACTTCACAACAGAGTGTAATTTTCGCAATTAACACTGTACAAAAGTATACTTCCTGAAATAACGGTTTTTAAAGAGATGAGGGAGTATATATATTTGTACAAGAACGATATTAATACACTGTTTTAAATATTATTATTATTATTATACTGTTAGCTATGTTACAAATGAAACATTGTCTGACTTTACTTGGGAAGTCCAATCTTGACCGCAACCTTAATACAGATACATGCTAAATCACTTTATTCATAGAAACGCATTTTGTCTTATCTTCTTATTCGGTGAGAGATTTAATTACCGTGTCTTTGTTTACATACGTTATCCAGGCGTTATTATTCTCCGTTACTGTTCTTTTTTGTTAAAAATACATTTTTTTATAATTACAAAGACATTTTACCATAGCTCTTGGCTCTTAACTAATTTCTTTCATATACTGCACAGAATTTATGCGTTAAATATGTAAATATCAAAAAGTACACTTTATGAAATGTGAGTTACGAAAAAAACATTTATTAAAGTGTGTACGACGAAAAGTACACCTGATAAAGTGTAAATTTTATACAGCATACTTTTAATAAGTGTAAATTACTAAAGCATATCTTCTATGTTAAATTTTTACACTGATGCGTTCAGAGTGTACTAGTAATTATTTACTAATTTTATTGAACTTTGTACTTCTTTGTGATGAATAATTTTAAATATTGTACACAGTAATAACATTTTAAAACGTTCTTTGATATATAGAAAGCACTTAACAATACTGTTGTCATGTGGGTTTGTGGTCGGTTGGGTGAACGTGGAATAAGTACACAGTGAGGACAATAAACTTATTTTTATTATTCTTTATGACCGAGGGAAGAGCCGAGGATAGCGCAGTACTCTGCCGGCACGCCTGCCAGTCTCAAGAGTCCCAAATCTTCTCCTTCTCCTCTACTCTCTGACCCGACTCAAGAGTTCCGCTTCTCCTTTCTCGTGGTCATACGTCTCTTTCGGAGGTCGTGGGGCGTGTACGTATTGGTATGCTCTGTATACCGTGCGCCACACGTTCCGGGCCGCGACGACGCGACGTCGACCTCGACGGCGATATTCGTGAATGTTGAGGGTAGGTGTTTGAGTAATTTTTGTGTTCTGTTGTTTATGTTGAACGCTTTTCCCTTTACGGAGAAAAGACGTAGTCTTTTTCAGCTGATTCTCGTTTCTTCTAAGGATTAGTTGCGCTGTGTTTTTAGTGTACACATTTTTTCTTGTTTATGTACGCGCTTTTCCCTGTTTTTAAACATTTGTGCAAGATTGCAAAATCAAATGATGTACTAAGGTTACATTACAATTCTTACACGTGGTTTATTTTCCTGTACATATTTTTTTGAAGCGAAGCTTCTTATGGCGCGTTCTGGCTTTCCTATTATGGCGACCAAAATGAAAATTTTTTAACTGCGATGATGGCAGCGCGACAGATTTGCTCAGCGAAATCTGGCGATTAAAAAAAAAAAAAAAAAAAAAAAAAACAGAATCGAACCGAAGCCCCCCACACTATCAAATAAAAACTAAAATAACATTCTACTAAACCATGCTACAAACGCATTGGGTACATGGTCAACTAATTGTGTAGACAACGTGCAACTGTCTTAAAATCATTTGTACACTTTTAACATAATAACTGATTTATTTATTATCAACTATTACATACAGAAAATCACAAAAAAAAAATTTTAATTATTTCAAAGATACTATTATCGCTAACTGGACAAAAAACTAATAATAGTTTGAAATTAATTTCATGATATTCGCGGTTAACGCGAAAAATTTTAGATTCCCATTGTTACTAGATTGTGATGAATTGTAAAAAAATTTATCTCACTCACGATGAAAAAATCGATTTGTTTGGATTGGTATAGCCTATACTAAAGTTATAGTTGTTATCGTGCTGTCGTTCTTAACCCATATAAATTTATAGATAATTTATATTTTGCATGTCAATTATTATTTACCTTTGCTAATTGCGATTGAAATATCTTAATAACTAATAAATAAAATAACAGATGTCACAAGAAATATTATGAAATTTTAATAAAACCTAAAAAGTTAAGAACAATCTGATCACTATACAGATATACTTAAAGCATAGCAAATCATATAAATATTAGGATATTGAGAAAACGGCACGTCTTAATAATCTAAAATTTTAGTATTTAAATCCGCAAGGCATCAAAAATAACATTAGAGTTTTTTCAAATAACCCATAAAGCAATTTTTTTACACCTATAACAAAGTTTCTTTTTTGAGGGGTGACCCTATACTTCCCATATTAAAGAGTCCAGCTTTGAAACTTGATATCTGTAAAGCGGTAGGTGCAGTCATTATAAAATTAAAACAACTTATTTATAGCAGTGTAAGAAATTGAAACACAAAGTTTCAGAAATTTCTATAATGAGTAACTATCGTGAATAGTACTCTAAATTTAGAAATAACACCTGTAAAAGCTTCTTTTTAAAATTCATCAGCGTATTTTTTATTACAATATAATGCGTAGAAGCTTCGCTTCTGTCACGCGTCCGACGCACGCTTTTTTTTGGGTATATTTTCCCATATTGTGCGTTTCGTATCATATTTGTGAGGTTACGTGTACATGATACATATTTTCTATGCAAATGTATTATTGTATATTTCATTAGACGTCTTTTTTGATATTTATACGCTTAATGGTCAGTAAAAAACGATTGCTATTTGGTTGCCAGTATATATATATATATATATGTATATATATATATATATGTGTGTATGTATATATATAATAATTCAAAAATATAACTAAACATTGAAGAACTAGATTTCTTAAGAATTGTGTAGCAGTATATCTGCCCTTTTTTAAATAATGTATGTATTAAAATATACATGGTAGGTGTATGCATCAAGTTATGCAACGTAGACATATTAAAATTATTGTAAAGGTTGTCGATGGCTAAGGTGTTACTGCGTTCAATTTACATTACTATCGTTTTTTTGCTAGTTATTTTAAGCAATTATTGGTTTTGATGTTAGTATGTTAGTTATTCTATTATTATTTTTATTATTATTATTCTAATTATTTGCAATAAAGTTGCCGAATAAAATGCCTTCCTCTGATTCTTGCAGAGTTACCTATCCTGTTTTTATATGTTTTCATTCTTTTTTTACGCGCGCAAAAATTGTATGTCTTAATTTCGCGAGAATTTCTAAGGTTTCTGGTTCCTTTAAAGGTATCTTATTCAAAGGTTACTTCAAAGTATTATATCATTTTTCTTGGTGCATATGTGGCCATCATGTTTTTTTGATAGGTCCCATCCGATCAGTCCTTTCACCTGTATCAGAAAGTCGTCGGGCACTACGTGTATAGTGCCTATTATCCCATTTTTAGGTACCTTTACTATTACTGATGTGCATCGTGCTCCGTGAATCACGCCCGTCATAAGCCCTCGCTCGTTAAAATTAATTTATGAGTCCTCCTTAAAGCTACTTGTTTTTACAATAGATATTTAGGCACCTATATCTGCGTAAAATGTCGCGCATGCATTGAACAATTGTGGCCTTTCTAGGCATACTGAAGGTGGTGTGTTTCCTGTACTTAATATATTTATTTTTACTTTCTTAAGTGATTTTTCGACGCTCTTGATGGCTGTGTCCATTTCAATGCTGTGTCATTATTTTTTGCATCCGCAGTTGGCTGTACTTTATTAAGTTGTGCCGGCGGTCTATTTTGTATGTTGCCCGTATCATGCATTGTCGTTATCATACAATGCTGTGCTTTTTCGCTAGCGTCTACGTTATTTGTGAGGTGTGGCTCACTGTATAAATTTTCGGTTTGCTTCCGTTTGCTGCACTTTGGCTCTGCTTCTTTTACGGGCACACTGTCTACATCGTTGCTTACTGCTGAGTCACGCTCGACGCTTAGGGACTGCTACGAGCGTCTTGGGAGTTAAAAGTCTACGTGTGTATGTCATGCGTTTTATCGTTAGGTGTTTCAGGTATGTTGTAAGGTGGCCCTCCGTTTTTATAACTAGGATTTCTACCACCGTAATTTTACATTATCATTATTATAATTATACCTGTTATTATTGTATCGATTATCCTGTTATTCGTAGCTTCGCCCATTTCCTATTGTAACTGTAGCGGGTGGTATAATTTTTTTTCTCGTAGCCGCTGTTAGGGTTATCTCAGTTTTGCTATTATGTGCTATAGCTTTAATTATTATTATTTTACGTATGGTTAAAATTACCTCCTCTCTGGTGATTCTGATTGTACCGGTAGTGTTCTCGCATTTTGATGCCATTTATTTTTCCTCTTTCGGCGTCTCTTATCAACTTGCGACATTTGTTTGTGTTGTGATTTTTGTGCTTACAATACGCGTAATTTTTGTACTGTTTCTTCTTTTTATCTTAGGTTGGTTGAGCTTTTTCAGTACCTTAAGTATTTTTATTTTATGTATTTACTATCGGTCGCGTTGGAAGATTGTCGTATTTGTCTCCGTATAGGTTTAACTCGTAGTTATCGTTTGCATCACATTCCGGAAATCCGTTATTTTTATCTGGATAATATTACCTGGTATTTTTTTTGTCTTGTAGTCTTACTTGGACATTTAGTAAATATTTGTGAGTGATCAGAAATAAAATGTATACATCTGTCGATACTATTCTCCTACCTTGATAGTCATCAACTATATCAGCATGTTTGCAACAAATTTTCTCCTTAAACCAGATACTATAAAATCCTTAAGACTAGCCTCTGATTCGCAATTAGTGATCTACAAAACAGCATCAGTACAGTTTGCATTGAATTTTAAAGTAAAATAGGTAAAATGTTGTCCTCCATCTTTCACCAGCAATTTTAAATTCGCTTTACACCACTTTTTATTCATAATTAGCGACACAAAAAATTATGCAATGCAATTTTTTTTTTAATAAAAAAAATGGGTGTCTGTCATCTTGGATCGGTCATACATAGTTTCTTCAAAATTTTTTTATTTATAAATATCGACCTGAAAAAGCCGCATATTGCAGTTCCAATTAGATTAAGACAAAAATAATTTATTTAGCTATTTTTGATCGGCCATAATAAATTTCTCAAAAATAATCCTTTCATCGTATTTTGCGACCCAAAAAAAACCCTTATTTAGCAGTTCCTATCAAATTGAAAAAAAAAAAAAAATTTAGTTCGCTATTTTTGATCGGCCATATTGAATTTCTCAAAAATAACCTTTTTATGGTAATTAGCACCCCAACAAATCCTTATATTGCAGTTCTTATCAAATTTTAAAGAAAAAAAAATTATAGTCTGCCATCTTGGATCGGCAATATTAAATTTCTCAAAAATAACCCTTTTATCGTATTCAGCGTCCCGAAAAAAACTCTTGTATTGCAGTTCTTATCAAATTTTAAAGAAAGAAAAAATTCAGCCTGCTATTTTTTATCGGCCATATTAAATTTCTTAAAAATAACCCATTGATCGTATTCAGCGCCCCAAAAAATCCTTATATTGCAGTTCTTATCAAATAAAAAAAAAAAAAAAAAAATTTTAGTCCGCTATTTTTGATCGGCCATACTAAATTTCTCAAAAATAACCCTTTTATCGTATTCAGCGACCAAAAAAACGCTCAGATTGCAGTTCTTATTAAATTTTGAATTAAAACAAATTCAGTCCGCCATCTCGGATCAGCCGTACTAGATCTCTCACAAATAACCTCTCTATCGTAATCAGCGACCCAAGGAACTATTGTATACTAAATTCCAGAATGATCGTGCGTGTTCTGTACTTTTTTGAGCCGTATCTGTTTATTCTCAAGATTATTTTTCATGTTTATGACAAAATTATAATTGTTCATAACAAGAGAATGTACTTAGATTATATTTTATCTAATGCACAATCATCTTATCAATAAAATTAAAAAAAATCAAGTCGATACCGGCTTTCTATCGCGAGATTTATGATTTTGAAACAAAAAAAAGCAAAATCTCCCACTGTGCGGCGGGAGAGGAGTTCGTAGGTGGTCAAGGCAGTTGCCTCTGCCTAAATAAATCATCCTTTAATTCAATATTTTGGTAGAGTATTTTTTCGTGAATCCTCACCTCCTAACGATCGAAGGCCAACTATCGGCGCAAAGCAGTAGTAACAGCCGCCACAGCAGTGCCTAGCAGCAGCGGAGCCTAGCAGCAGCAGCAGCAGTCAGCCGTCATAGCAGTGCCTAGCAGCAGCGATGCCCAGCAGCAGTCTTTGCCTCTAGCGAGCAGCCGATCCAAGTCTCTATCTATCCGCTGTAGTGGCATCGTCAAAAGGAGACATCGAGTAGGACTGCAGGGGCTTGGGACCATCCTTCAGTGGCTACATCGGCTTTTAATATATATTTATAATATTAAAACTTTAAAATCAAGAAACGGTTTGCAATTAGCTCGAGCTGGGCCCGCTCGTTTCCTCTTGGGACTGAGCCGCTTTAGGTTCGTAGATCACTAGGTGAGGGGTAGTGCTGTGTCCTCCCTTACACAACGTAGAAGCCAAGAGAGCCAAGCAGCTACATCGGGACAGCTGCGGTCAAGGCTTCCGCACCTCTCTACTACGGCCGGCAGCCTGGATTTCTTTACGGAACCAGCGACGGGGTCGACACACCCGCTCTTGCTCCCTCACGCCTGCCGAGGATCATATAGGTCTCCGTCGCCTCTACCACAGGCTACATCCTGGAGCGTCGTCAGTGGAGACGGCTAATCGTCATCTCTTTCTCTCTCTATTCGCGTCGTCTCGCATTCCGCCTCGCTTGCTACCCAACCCCAGAGGGCGTCTTATATTAATTTGGCACTCAACGTGGGGCCCACCGACAAGGAGCCTCTGTCGACATAGAGGGAACTACACGGCCTGACTACAGCTAGCAATACGGAGTATCCAGCCAACTGACGGCTGACTTGATCTCAGAGGAGATTACTCCCAGGAGTAGGAAGACACCTTGTGGCGCCCGGCGACTTTTCACGCAAATTAAAGCAGAAACCGCAGCAGAAGGCTGAGACAGCTCCAATAACGGGTGACGAGGACGCAGCCCCACAACTAGCGTTTGACTTCAAAAGCCTTGGTCAAGGCACTAACAGCTCTGCAGCCGAAGGCAGAACTTCCTGACATACCTACTTACGGAGGATGGGGCCACGAGAAACCAGCTAAGTACCTTGACGCCTGTCGTGCCTACTTCACTGCTCACCGTACTGCGCCGGAGCAACAAGCTGTCACGGACGCCAAGGGACTTCAGGGCGAGGCTAAAAAGTGGTGGCAGCCTTATCATTACCTGTCATTCACCTTCGAGCGATATGGCGAGTTGCTTCGAGCTCGCTTCGACATTGCGCACATCCGGGGTGAACTCCAGTCGGAGCTCTACTCCAGGAGGCAGGGAGACAAAGAACCAGTGGCTAAGTTCCTACAGGAGAAATTCCTTGGCTTCCGGAGGATTTTCCCTCAGCTTATCGAGCAGGCCATGATCAGTACGGTCTTGGAGCTTATTCGTCCAGCGCAAAGGAAAATGCTGCGTAGCCACACCCTTGAGGATAACACTGCCCTGATCTCATTGGCCGTCAAACTTGAGGGCGACGAGAAGGGAGAGCAGGCATAAGCTTCTTTAGCAACCGCGGTTAAACATCACCACTGTAGTCTCCCCAGCTTAACTGCTGTTGGGATACACCTTTCGTCCAAGAAAGTGAAGAGCTCAACAGATGGGCTTCCTTGCTCTACCATCTCTTTTTGTATATCTTTATAATAACCAAGACCATGTTAAAACTGTCTTGACTATTACCCCACCCCCACAACTCCTCTCCTAAACTGCCACTATAGGTCCTTTTTCTTCCCCCACGACTGCACTAAGTATATTTAAAGGAGCGTATTCCGCTTGAGCGGCTGATTTAAATACCATAAGTCGACCGCTGAACTTCCTCTTGCAAGTAAGTCATAGCTACTGTTCAGCATTTCAAAGATTCGGCTAATTTTCTATGGCAATCGTATTAACAAGTAATTGATAGTAAAGTCGATGCTATTTATATTCAAAGAGTGTTAAACACGGATTATACCATTCTTAAAAATGGCAATATTTTTAATCATCGACATGATGTAACGACATCAGAAAAACAAAAATTTAAATATTCTGTTGCTTTACTTAAAACTGCTATACAGCTCCTTTACGATCATTTGGAAGTTTTAGAGGCTAAAAAAATATTCATGAATGAATCTGAAGCTTTTGTATCAGACATTGAGCGAAAAGCAATAGCAGCAGTTAATTAATTTAAAAATATATCTGAAATTTTCATATCAGACATTGAGCAAGAAGTAATAGCAGCAGTTGAGGCATTTAAAAATGAACCTAAAATATTCATATTAGAAATTAAGCAAGAAGTGGAACCTGCGAAATGCCTTTAAGGTAAAGGTATAAAAGCAGCAGCAGCAGCAGCAGCAACAGCAGTTCCAGTTGTTCAAAATGATGTACCTGAAAGTTTAGATGATGTGAATAGTGCATTTGAAAATCGGGTCACAACAGCTTTGATTGTGAATTTAAAACACTTGGTCCTAAAAAAGTTTCTTAAAGATAGAAGCGAATACAGCAATCTCTTAGTGAACATGAAGCATTAAAAGTAAATGCAGTGTTGGCAGCTGTATATGCAATAGTTAAAGATAATGTCGAGAATGTAGATATAAAATACTTCAATACAAAGTCGCAATCTATATACTGGCTAACAGACTTCAATGAGTGGTTAGATGTAAGTGTACAACAAACAATAGAAAAAATATGAATGATTTTAGAGATAAAGACTCGGGCTGGTCTATGCGCTCGATTTTAAATTTAGTTGTGAACATTAATAAACTAAATTCCCTGCGAGTCAGCTTATTCATAGACTTACCAGATTATATAAAAAAAAATGTTTGCGTAAATGTGTTGAATAGAGACCTTTAATGGTTTACATGGGCTATTCTATCAGCACTACACCCAGCGAAAAGAAATCCAAATCGTGTCTCCAACTATGTTCAGTATGAAAATAAGTTAAAATTTAATGAAATTGAGTTTCCTGTGAATCCTAAGGACATTACGAAATCAGAAAATCCATATGAAGTTTTGGTTGATTTATATCTTTTAAAATGGAAAAATGATATGTACAATGTATTTCTTAGCTACTTAACATCGAAAAAAAAGGCACGTCAATCTTCTGCTTATAAAAAGCTTTTACGTAGATTATAAAGAAGATGACTATACAAAAAGACGATTATTTTCATGAAGAGTATAAATATCACTATGTTTGGATACAAAATATATCTTGCTTAGTGTGTAAGCAATTATCCAAACATAGTAAAGCAGTAAATTTGTGTGATCGGTGTTTTAACTATTTTATGTCCAAACAAAAGTTGTATTTCCATGAAGTTGATTGCAAACGTCTTAATAAGTGTAAAATTACACTGCCCAATAGAACAAGTAATCATAATATACTGCAGTTCGAAAATTTTACTTATAAGAACAGGGTATATTTCGTTGTATGTGCAGACTTTAAATGTTTATTAGAACCTGTGGAGAGTGACCGTGCTTATCAAAGTCACAAGGCATTTAGTATTAGTTATTTTGTCAAGTGTTGTTACGACAGTAGTAAATCAGAATATGGAAGTTACAGAAAAAGTCATGAAGATAATAAAACGCCTGCCAGATGGTTTGTTGATGCTCTCTATCTTCTTGCTCTGGAACTAGATAAATTATACAAACACCCACTTAAAATGACAAGCTTAACACTTGAAGAACAATTTAAATATGACAACGCATCTTTGTGTCATATATGTTACAAACCTTTTAACTTGGATGATAAAAATGTTAGAGATCACTGTCACCTCACTATAAAGTAAGTGTTCCTTTTTTAATCATAAAAATTCTTGTTCGATGAGTATATATTTTTGATTATTTTTTTCGTTTTTAGTTATCGCAGTCCCGCTCATAGCAAGTGTAATATAATGTATCAAGACTCGAGAATGATACCTGTGATTTTCCATAATTTAAACGGATATGATGCGCATTTGTTTCTAAAAGAACTTGCGACATGCTTTCCAGGGAGAACTCTGCTTAAGCCACAGACAAAAAAAAAGTATATATTATTTACAAAATATGTGGAAGGAACTTTTATTAATTTTTAATTCATTGATTCCATTAAGTTCATGGCTTCGTCTCTTGAAACATTGTCATCTTATTTAGAGGAACATAAAATACTAAAAAAAATTTTTTTAATCATGATTATTATACCCCAGATCAGATAAAGTTATTGAACAAGAAAGGTGTATAACCTTATGATTACACTTCTTCCTTAGAAAAACTCAGGGAAAACAAGCTTTCATCAAAACAGAGATTCTACAGCAGTCTATACGAAGCTCATATTAGTTATGAAGATTATGAGCATGCTAAAAGTATCTAGAATACTTTCAATATTTAAGCACTTGGGCAATATTCCGACTTATATTGAAAGACTGATGTACTGCTACTTGCTATGATATTCGAAAAGTTTCGAAATAATTGTCTTGAGGCATATGACTTCAATCCAGCTCATTATTATACAACGCCTGGATAAACAAGAGATGCAATGTTAAAATTTACAAAGGTACAAGTACAATTGTTTCCCTATTACTTTTAAAACTTACATGCCATTTTTATTGCCGGTAAAAATAGAATTTTTGACTGATATTGATATGGTTATGTTCATCGAGCGTGATATTCGTGGTGGTATTAGCCAGTGTTGTAATCGATTTGCAAAGACCAACAATCCGTACATAAAAGAAGGCTATGAAGTCAGTAAGAGTAAAAAATATCTCATGTTTTATGATGTTAATAATTTGTACGGCTGGACTGTGACCAAACCTTTGCCTTACCAAGGTTTTTAATGGATTGAAAATGTTATCTCAATGGGTATTATAAACGTGGCAGATGATGCTGAAATTGGTTATATACTTGAAGTCGATCTTTAGTACCCTAAAATTATTCACGATGCTCACGAGGATTTACCTTTCTACGCTGAGCAAATTGCACCTTCCGCATTCAAGCAAAAAAAATTAATGACTACGCTGTACGATAAAAAACGTTATGTGATTTACTTGCGCGCTCAAACAGGCTGTGAGTAATGGTCTTTGTGTAAAGAAGATCTACAGAGAATTACAGTTTAATCGGAGTCCATGGTTGAAAGAATACATAGACTTTAATAGAGAAAAGCGTAAAAATGCGACAAATGACTTTGAGAAGATGTAGTACAAGTTATTCAATAATGCTGTGTATGGAAAGACGATGGATAACGAACGAAAACGTATTGATGTTGAGCTCACTAACAAGTGGAGGGGGCGACATGGCGCCGAAAGTCATATTGCTCGACCACATTTTCATAGCTGTGACATATTTGACGAACAGTTAGTGGCAATACAATTATTTCGCACGAAAGTCTGCATTAAAAAGCCAATATATGTTAGATTAAGTGACTTGTACCTATCCAAGACACTTGTTTATCGATTTCATTACGATTTCATAAAAAATAAGATTGCAGACCAGAGCAAACTTTTGTACACAGATACTGATAGTCTTGTGTACGAAATAGAGAATAAAAATATTCATAATATAATGCGTGAAAATATCAGCGAATTCGACACATGGGACTATCCTGTAAATACTGATTTTAATATGCCTCGTGAAAATAAAAAAATTGTGGGTCTTATAAAGGATGAATGTAATAGGCAAATAGAGAACTTGCATGCAGCGGGATTCAGACAACTAATACTTTCTATCGCAAGAGTGATATCTATGGAATATTTAAGAATTATAATACTATGAAAAAATAACGAGAGTTTTGAGAAATTAAATATTTACCGAGCGTCTTAATCAAGCACTCATTCAAATCGGTATCACGTGACCATGACGTAAGAAGTTCTGAATTTTTAGAGGTTTGTTGCCTTACCGTTGTGTGACGTAAAACATTTAGTTAAGACGTCATTTCACAGTGTTCGAAAATGCCTTATCCAAAACCTAAAGCAGACGAAGCAGACTGAGAGAGCAAGTAACTAAATCTTGTAACTTGACATAATTTGATTGTAAACGATTAAAATTCTTCAAACAGGGTCAGGTAATATACCGATAGTGATTCAGATATGTTATGAGGTTATATTACTCACACTGAGTGCTATATAACGATATGTCGGCTCGTGGTGTTAAGAATCATAAGGTTAGTTCGGATTTTTTTAACCATGAAACCGAACAAACCATAAAATATTCAGAAGCTCTGACGTCATATCATGTGACGTCGGTTTGAATATGACTTAAAATTTTGATAAACTATTATGAATTTATTACAACGTTCAAAAAAAACTGTCTTACACGAATATTCAGTGCATCATAGACTAACGAAAAAAACAAAATTTGAAAATCATGCAAGTTCTTTATTATGTTGACATTTTTAGGATTAAGGAGTAAAATTTATGGTGTGAAGAGTCAGAATCAAAAACCATTGAAGAAAGCTAATAGTGTTGAAAATTCAGTAGTTAAGGCTACGATAACCTTTGAAGATTACATTAAGTGCTTGCATGAAAACTTTTGCATGATTCGAGAGCAAAAAAATATCTGATCACGACATCATCAGCTCTTTACTGGAAAAGAAAAAAAAATACGTTAAGTGCGTATAACGATAAACGCTATCTTCAGCCTGGACATACAGATACCCTACCGTGGGGTCACTACAGCTTAGTGGAGGGGGAATCAGCAAACCTAAGTGCAGAGCTAGGAGGGAAGAAAGCAGTCGATCTAGTAGAAGAGGCTGGCGAGAGCGTTGCTGCGGTAGAGACGACGAAAATAGAGGGGGTAGCTGCAGTGGAGGGGTTAGCTCTATATCAGGAAGTGTTTCAAATGTCTAGGTTTACTGTTGTAAAATCAGCTTCAAGAAATGATAATTTTTTTTGTAAATTGTATAGGAAAATTCGAATGCTGTCTATTTCTTTGTCAACACTTTTGATTCTTTTATTCAAGTAAGCATAGTTTACGGCATCTGGAAGCTGTTTTGGTGTCGCAACATTGCACAATCTTTTATTATCTAAATCATACAGTCCGTCGGTAGTAAGTTTGTATCCAATACGGGGAGGCCCCCGACTACCAAGTTCGGGCTTACCTAGTTTACGACCAAAATCCTTCAACGCTTATTTTGAGACTAAAGCGAAATAACTGTGTGCTTTAGTATATATAATCTACCTCGTGCAGCTCCTTAATTATTAATATAATTTAATTGTCATGACTTGTATTTCTTGCCGATTTTTCAGCCGTAAGCAACCGTAAACGATCCACTAACTTATTAGGATCGTCCCAGTGTACATAATCTACTCACTGCATCATCCGAAGAATTTCATAACGAGGTAGCAATGAACCTCCTTTTTTACTAGCGATAACATCAAACATTGGAGCAATAATTTTATGATACTTGTTGCTATTATGTGTTCGTATAGGTCCATTTTCGTAAAATCCCTTTCTATGCACTCTCGAAATTTTTAAAATCCTATAATATTTTTCTAAATCATTCTGTGTAATACGAGATTCATCGGGATGTTTTTTCACAAGTAGCTTTATTAATCCATTACTTTTTGGATACTTGATGTTTTTTTTTCAATTTTATTGTTTTAAAATATATTAGTGACTCACCCAGCTTGTATATTCCATTTTTCTTTCGTACTACATACATCAGATCTAACAGGTTTTTCTTATTTTGATTGAGTATTTGTAAGTATAAATTACTAATTAAATTATCATTTGTATGGATACTCCTCTTGGTTAGATTATTAATGGTATCCATTTCATCATTGTCTTCACCAGCACCAAAATAAAACGTCATTTCACCATCCTTATTATCACTATATCTTTCTCGATGCACTTGTTCAACAACTTAACCATTTTTATCATTATTGAAATAATTATGAATTTTGGATTTACTTCTTTGAACACCTTTTTTAATTTTCAGTAACGATTTCCTTTAGAGGATCTGTAATCGGCTTAAAAGTTTTACTGATAATTCTGTCTACCTTATCTTTTCCAACCTTTAACTGTGTATTTTTTTTTCTAATGACTTCTTTTGCCTTAGCTAATTGTTAAAGTAAGTCTTTTTCTTGCTCCCACATGTTTATGCTTCAATGTCTCAAACTGCACTGTTCAAATCACATTATTTACATCCTATATTTATGGCAAAGTTATCAAAACCTTTTTAGTATCGTCCATTATTGACTTTTGTGTCTTTGTCAATGACAGCAAATCCAAATCTATCATCGTTCCAACAGATAAAGGATACATTTTTCAATTTAATGTATAACATATCTAAATTTACGTGATCATTATACACATGTCTAAATTTACTTCATCTTGGCGGAACAAGGCTAAAAGATTAACATTATATCTTACGAGGTGCTTTGGAACTTAAGCGTATTATTGACAAGGATAGAAGCAGTCTACATTTTTATGTCTTCCCATGCAAAAAAATGCTTTTACATTATCCTGTTTCTCGCAAGTATATCATCAAAAATCATGATAGAATTTGGTAGAGCATCATCTGGAGATACTACTGCATCATGCTTACTAAAAGGTAAGTATTTTATACCATCTATAGGCTCCAACAAATCTTTTAAAAATTTGTATTTTAGTTGGTTAAGTGACTCTGAATACACGTACACATTTTCGAACTTTACTTCGCTAGGATGTACTATCAGTGCTAATAGACTATTGGTCTTACCGCAGTTAGATGGACTACACAATACAACTCGAATATTATCAGAAAGAAGCGTGTCATGACAATGTAACAGTTTTTCTTGTTTTACAATAGCGTCAAAGTTTGGTACTTGCAATTTTACAGATTGTTCTTTAAAATTCATGTCGGAACTGTATGACGTATCAATTTTAACTGAACTGCAAGAGAAATATTGACAGTGCCTTATACTTTTGCTCTAAGTAGTAAATATACACGTTCAATTGAAAATTATCTGCCAACTATAAGTAGAGAATATTTTTGCAGCAAAGTTTCTTATGGCGCGTTCTGGCTTTCCGATATTGGGGACCAAAATGAAAATTTTTCAACTGCAGTGACGGCGGCGCGACAGATTTTCTCAGCAAAATCTGAAGATAAGATAAAAAAAAAAAAAAAAAAAAAAAAAAAAAAAAAAAGTAAAATAAATATTAGGATATTTAAAAAACGGAACGTCTGAATGATCTAAAATTTTGGTATTCAAATCCGAAAGGCATCAAAAATAACATAAGAGTTTTTTCAAAAAATCCATAGAGCGATTTTTTTACATCGAGTTTTTTCAAATAATCCATAGAGCGATCTTCTTACATCGATAACAAAGTCTCTTTTTCGAGGGCTCTTTTTTCATATTACAGAGTCCAACTTTGAAACTTTATATCTGTAAAACGGTAGGTGCAGTCATCATAAAATTCAAACAGCTTATTTATTGCAGTGTAAGAAATTAATACACAAAGTTTCAGAAATTTCTATAATGAGTGAATATCGTGTACAGTACTCTGAATTTATAAATAACACTTGTAAAAGCTTTTGTTAAAAATGCATTGGCCTATTTTTTAGTACAATATAATGCGTAGAAGCTTCGCTTCTGTCACGCGTCCGACGCGCGCATTTTTTTATTAATGTTCAGTCATGATTCAACTTCCAAAGAGTAATGATCATACATTTTAACAAGGGATATGGTCTTGTCAATAAAATTATAAATTCAATACCTGTAGAAGTTCACTGGCCAGGCTATCAGTACTGTGGTCCAGGTACTAAACTTACGGAACGTCTCGCTGGAGGTAATCCTGGAATAAATCTTCTGGACGCGGCGTACAAAAAGCATGATATAGCTTACTCAAAAAATTGAAACGTTTTTCATGCTAGAAACATAGCAGATATCATGTATAATCACAAAAACTATACAGGCAGCTTGACATGCACTTTTGCGCTCAGTCAACAGCGAACTTTTAAATCGTCGAGACGTCGGATAAGACAGTTAAAAAAACTGACGAACCAGAACATAAAGTTTCTCAAAAGTCTCGGCTTCAAAATGGCAGGTGTTAACTAGCTTTTAAATGTTTTTGCAGTTTAAAAACACGATGATATTTTAAACATTCAGTCTCCTGTCACGTTTGATGACTCTATCGCATACTACGAAATTCATGCTCATCCGCCATATGCATCGTCAACTTATAAAAATAGTGATAAAAATTGGAGTGTTGAAAAGAAAGTGGCTTGAAAGATTTACATTCGAAGTCACTGATATGACTGACTATCTACCGTTTGTGCTTTCTAAGCAGGTTACCACATGTACTCGTCACAATGTAGCCTACAAGTCGATGTGTGCTCTTCATAATGTCAAACGCATGAAAAAGTTCTACTGTAATATGGAATAGGAAGATAATAGTGATAAGCAGTCAGCATATTAGGTTAAGATTTTACAAATAATGTACGAATATTGTATACCTATTGCTACTTACGATCTCACACTTTGCAAAGAAATTACGTTCTTGATTAAAAAAAAATTATTTAGGATTAAATTAACAAATCAATGTTTCACGCTTTATTTATCCCTACAAATTCCATTCCTTTATACCATTTATCAACTGAAATTAGCTGTATATACTTACAAAAGTGTTAATATATATGTATATCTGCGCGCTCGAAGAGGTAAAACTGTTAGTTGTACCTTACAGATAAGAGCGTATGGGCGTTGAGGCTTTTATCCAGACATATCACTTTCTTTTAGAAGCTGCGCGGAGAGGGAAAGCTGAGCCTAAAGGATCAGGTGGTTCGACTTCATACCATTCATAAACTCAAATAAAAATGTGTATGCATATGCACATTATACAACAGTATTTATATATATATGTGTATATATATATATATATATATATATATATATATATATATACTAGTGGGGCTTCGCCCCCTGCGCGCTACGCGCGCCAACCCCCCAACAATAGATTAC
>JAPYYV010004656.1:0-16364 GCA_030522625.1 Copidosoma aretas
TATATATATATATTAGGGTGTGCCTTATTTACCGATACTATTTTTTATGTGCCGCCCCCTAGAGTTCATCAGCGACCCCAAAAAATAAAAAAGCAGATGAAAAAACTTTGCAAAAAAATGTTTTAAACCGTACCACCAACACCAAACATGTTTTAAGTTTTCTTTAATTGTCGATTTAGTCATGACAGACTTTCTACCTTTGATTTTTAGCTTTTTAAGACTTCATAGATTATTCTTTGTATTATTTTTCATGTCAAATGGAGAGTGGTATCTGATTATAAAGTTTTTTCTATTAATCTGAACACTAAATGGGTGAAATAACGATTTTTTTATCAGTAATAGCAATCAAGAAAATCGTCTGTTGTGCTTCAACCGTCCTGTAAGCCCCTCAAAGCTCTTGGAATCAGAAAAGTACGTTTTTCGATGTATGATGCAGCGTATAATCTGAATTCAAACTGTTTTTTCAAGTATTTAAATATTTAAAAGGTGAAAATAGTAGTTTTTATCACAAATGTTCATCTCTTTAGGGCTGTCCCTGGGCCCTAGGGCGCTTGCGAAGCAGCGCCCGAGGGACCGTTGAGCCTCCCTTTGATCGAATGCACGTAAGTAGCGAACACTATTTTTCTTACTGAGGGAACACCAACCTCTCAAAAACGCCTGAAATAGGAAAATTGAATTTTTTTTTACGGTTACAGACAATTCTTAACTTTTTTTTGTGCCTAAATTGGCCCATAAGCTTATCAATGTCCTTGAAACCAGTAGGTTTTTTTTATGTGGAATTTATTATGAGTTTGAATTAAAACTGTTTTTTATGTGATTGAATATTTAGAAGATGAATGATTTAGCATATCGTCGACTACTACATTTTTCAGAGCCTTTTTTTATTTTAACATTGACAAAAATAGAAAAATGCCTGGCTCTCATGAGCACTTGACATCAGCAGTTCTAGCTCCTTTTTAATATACGATTTTAAATAATTTTTGAGTGAAACTCAGGATGTTGGCCATTGTTCTCTCATTTAAATGTGTGTTGAAGAAAATCGCTGTCAGTGTACTATATAAGGTGCCTGTGTCTGATTTTGAGAGCTGGTCTTTGATCATTGGGCATACGCTAAGCTATTTTGATTAACAAAAGTTTATATATTTTCTAGCTAAGCATTCAACATCAGCTATTATCTAGGAGTTGATAGTAATCTATTGTGTCATCGGTTTCTCCTTGTTATGCCACCTGGGAGCTCCCCGAAAAAATTTCCAAAGAATTCTTGATAAATGTACTCAAATAATTTCAGGTCTCTTGGACTGGATAGTTTGGTCGTGGAGACGGAAAAAATTCGATTACTGATTCGATGAATTTCTGGTCAGTCGTAAAAAAAAGCATATCAAAAAAGTTATCGCTGGGGATTTTGAATGTGGATCACTGAAGAGAGCTTCCTTCTTGATCTTCTGGTTACTTATGTATGCTAATCTTACTATTACAGTATTATTCTTTCTATTATAGTTATCATTATTATGATCATTTTTACCACCATTACTCTTAGTTTTATCATTCATTTTATTACTATTGATAATTATTTAAATATGACTTTTGGATTCAACACTTTCCAAACTTCTAAAACTTTTGTTTTATTTGCTATGGCTAAGGCCAAGTAACTCTTTAAGCTAAGCCCTTATCTTCCATAATCCAATAGATTTGAATCCAATAACTCAAGATATAGCATATTAATTACACAGAACCACAAAACCTTTTTTTCATGGCAATAGATTAGGTCTCCTCTAAATTTTCTGGGTTGTTGATTACGGATATGAGCTTACGTTTTCGAGATTGGATAAGCTAACTTTAAAAAACCTCATAAAATTCTGAATAAAGAATGAATAGTCAATCGCTTACTTGGCATATTTTCAACTTAATCTTCTTCCATCCGAAGCTTTGAACCACATTGGCCTGAATCTTCAGCCCTGATTTCTAAAGTGCTCTTACATAACTTTAAAAACATCATTAAATCCGTCTGTTAAAAGTGAAAACCTAATTGTTAACTCGGCCTGAACGTATAAACTCGATAGGCCTTCTGAACCAAGCGCTTTAAACCTACAGTTTCTGAGACTTCAACCCCGGGTAATTCTAACTTATTTTCGATAGTAGAATTCAGATATTTTCTTGTAAGGAAAAGCATTTATATATTTTTGCTAATTTTTTTCTAGTGCAAAATGAGATGTCAAACATAAATTTTTTTTTACGTCAAAATCTTTTTTTAAACTGACTGGTAAGAATTTTCCACTAGTAACAACTACATCCTTCAACTGACACCAAGCTAGTATAATCTTATCATATTTTATTAGTATGTCCGCAGTTATTTCATGTTATACCGATCCTCAGTATTGGTAAACGTGAATAACTAAAGTTAACTGTGATTAATGTATTTCTAACAATAAATTATTGCATAATATTGAATCATATTGTTACTATTACACAATAATAAAAATTTTAATTGATCATTTAAAACATTTCCATAGATGACATACAAATAGTTTCACTTTACGACTTAAGTTGAAATTTTTTATTCAACAACTGTGAACTTTTAATAATCTTCACAGTAAAATAAATATTTTATATTTAAGTAATAATTTTTTTAGGTTTTAAGTATATTATTCAGCAAGACATTTCATACTAATTTTTTAACTCAAAATTTTCTAACAATGTCTCAACAAAGTCATGTAAAAGAAATTTATTTAATAGGCGAAATAATGTCACAAATTGTTGGCAACAGGTTGCCTACTAGTGAGAAAGTGCTTAAAGTACTCTTTTTCAACACTAGATATGTAAATATCCCAGTAAAAGAGTGTATTGCCTTGATGATAAAGAAAACCTGTATTTTTTGGGAAAAAGCTGGTATTCCTACACAAAAGTTTGATCGATGTTGTAAAAAAATTAATGACTTGTACACAGATTATAGGAATATTCAAAAAAATAACCACAAATTCTCTAAAATAATAAAAGAGAAATCTTTTACGTTAAAGCTGAAATTGCTGTTTGATATCGCACACGGAGACGTTTTAAGTGTAATGAACGAAAAAAACATAGCATTTCTTACTAACTAAAGATCTGACAAACCAACTAACTACATAGGCGACGTGAGTTTTGATTTAATATTGGATAGTCGAAAAAGTTAAGTCTACGATTTTTGTGGATGTGAAAATAGTTTACTTAATGTTATGTTACCTAATCTCCACTTTGAAAATATTGTAGACGAAGCTGTAACTGCTGTAAGTAGCAAGCCTGGTGCGATCACATGTTCAAAAGAAAGTGCCTTGAATCCAACCATTTTCTCGGAAAGAATGGACTATGATTTTGTACAATCTTGTAATTTTTCTTTTTAATTTTTGTAAAATTGTCATCTATTTAATTAATTAACTTGAAATTTTTTTTTATTGAAATTTATGCAATTATATATATTTAAAATTTATAGGTGAAAATTAAAAGACATTAATAGTGAAATACAAAATGGTACGTGCTTTAGAAAGAAAATATTCAGATGATTCAAACTTAACTGTGGCCAAAACATTTACTGTAAATGCCCACAAACATTTATTAAATTTACAACAAGAGGGAATCGATCACTTTATTAACTTGCAATCATGAAAGTTGTTTAAAATATTTGACATAAAAAAAGATGTTTTGCACACTAAGTGCGAAACTTATTCAAAAAATGATGATTATTTAAAAGTCTTGGGAATCATCAAAAATTTACGATCCGTTAACTGTGTTGATGTAGCCGAGAGAGCAGTTAATGCTCAAGAATATCTAAATCGCACCAAAGATGAGAAACTAAAAAAATGTTTAGTTCAGATCGTTAGTGAATTTAGAAAACAGTTCGAAGACCTAAAGAAAGAAACTATTGTAAAGAAACTGAAATCAAAATAATCATATATTTAACTATGTTATAAGAGTTTTTAATAACTTTTCCACCATACTGCGCCGAAAGTAGGAACTTTCGTCCCGCCTGGCGGAACGACAATTCCTCTTCCTGGTGCAGAATTGGTGAAAAATCGCATACAACCCACGGGAGGGAATAAAGAAAGCCTCAGAACACATGCTTATCACACATGTCAAATGCCTATGTTCTGAGATATTCTTTACTTTTCCTCCCTAGGTGAGTAATGTACTATATTGTTTGACGGAAGAAGCACAAAAAAACATTTTTTCATAGCTATTACTTACAAACGAGTTATTGAGTGCTTGGGTACCCAAGTATGAAGTTATACTTCTCAGCAGGTAATATATAAATGTAGATATACATACTGTAAAACGATATTTTAAATAACCCACTTCGATGTATCGAAGGTGATGCAATTATCGTTGGAATAATGATATTCAGTAATTAGGTATGATTGTCGACTGAAACCTCTCTATTTGTCCGCCTCGATGTTTTTTTACCATTCAGGATACCCATAAGAATTGTTATTTCAAGTTTAACTAACTTTCTGTTCAATATATTGTGTATTTTCGAATATTTCGAAGTTATGCGTGCACAAAACCGTAAATAATTATTTGCGAATACTTATCACGATTTTCTAACATGCTATGATTTTTTCCAAATTTTCCTATCTTAATTTCATAACACACGAAACAATTTTTCCATACATCCAAACCACTGAAAATTTAGGTTATGTTTTTATATCAACCAACACTTCTTTATTTGGGCTCTGCGATGATTTTCTTTCCCTTTAGAAAATCCATAAGTATTGTTTTTTTGTTCTATATTTCTTTCTTTTCAGGATATCCGCTATTTTCAAATAGTTTGAGGTTAAGTTATGATAACAATCCGTTTAATAAAAATTGGGCGGCTGCATCGATCTGCCGAGCATGCAAAAATTTTTTTGTGATTGTTTACTGTATTTAAATAAACTAGACATGCCATGCGCGCTTCGCGCGCGCTTTTCCAATATTTTTGAACGACAAAAGAATTATTTTTCTTTAATTTGCATAATATACCGTTGACAATTTTCAATTTATTTTAATCAGTCTGTAAAATGTAAGAAAAAAGCCCTTTATAGTAGGAATTTATTGTTATTTATACTTTAGTGTATATTGTTTTTTTTAATATTATTGTATATCTATATTGGGTGGTAAACATTATAAAATATATAAAATTAAATTTAAATGGTTTGCCGGTGAAGTCTGCAGCTAAAAGAAAACCACGCCTTTTTCGTATATGCGTTATAACCTAGACATTGGCATAATTACTAAATATTCTATATTTTGCCAAATTGATTTGATTAAATCAAGAATACATCTAACTTAAAATTTTAATCGAAACTTTAAGTGGATTTTGTAAAAACTTCAAATACAAATTGTAATTACATTTTAATAACATTTTTTTTTAACCGTGGGCTTTGTTTAAGGTAGTTCAGCACCCCCAGCTGTTTTCAACCTGTTGCATACAACAGTAATTTATTAATTTTTCATATAATCATTGTAAATTGCCGTCAGTTGACACTTAAATAACCTAAAAAACCCTTGAATCTCAAAACTAACAGAGAAGATCGAATGATTTTTCAACTAATTGCAAAAAGTTGGGAACAATTTTATAAATATATAGATATGCTAATAGCATTAGACATTATTTTAAAATTCAGATATCTTTTAAACTGGACGCGACATGTTTCTAATTTTTTTCTGTATAAATAGTTGTTACATTTCTTATATTATTGTCTTTTTTTTTAACCCCAATCGTAAGAAAATTTATGCAGTTATTAACGAAAGCAGGTATTCCCAAATTTCTTGCTCGTAAGATACCGTGTTAAAACATGCGAATTCAACGTTGAATATGTTGAAAACGGTACGCCAAATCTTTATAAAACTTTAACCACTAATGTATGACAGTGTTTACGACTTATATGTAAAGTTTCCACGTTTTCGTAAGAAAATCACTTTTCCATGAACTACCTTAAATCATAGGCATGTGACCATTCAAAATTATTCTTATAGAAGAGGATCATTATTATGATTATTATTATTATTATTATTCTTAATATTATTGGTATTATTATTATTATTATTATTAAATGCAAAAATTGAAACGGAAAATCAAAGTAAATTGGTTAAGCATGCAAATTTTGAATAAAAAAATAACTAATTGTATTGGAAATAGCGCTCTTTTATACAATGACCAATAACAGGTCGACTACATGTTAGATTCAGCCAATGCTATTGAGGCTTCACTTTCAGGTCATTAAATTTTTTAGATAGGAAATAGTAATTTGTGTTTTTATATGTGTATTATATAACGATGTTGAACATTGCTTTCAAAGTTCTGAAAGAAATTATGTAATAAGATGAATGATTTATTAATATATATCATGAATGAAATTTTTAAAAACAACTTAATTCATAAACAGTAAATGAAAATCTAAATTAAAAATAAATTATGAACTACCATATAAAAGGCAGTGAATGAAGTATCCTGAAAGAGATAGCTCGTGGCTAGATCGATACGGTTTTTGGCTCACGTGCTCGTTAGTTTAAAATCCCGTGGAAGTGTTTTTTTTTTAGGTGTTTAAATCTACTTCTGTTACACATGTTAGAGAGAGAGAATGTTGAAATCATTGATTTAGTCCCCTGCATAACTATACCCTATAGAAGTATAACTTCAAAAAATCGTTTTCTCACTCATTCAGTGTTCAGAATAATAGAAAAAATTTTATAATAAGATTCCACTATAAATTTGACATAAAAAATAATATGAAGAATGATCTAGAAAGCCTATCAAAGCTAAAAATCAAAGGAAGAAAGTCTATTATGACTAAATCGACAATTAACGCAATCTTAAAACAGGTTTTGTGTTGGTAGCACAGTTTAAAATTGTTTATCATCAACTTTTTTACGTGCTTTTTTTTGGGGAAGGGGGGTGCACTTATAAAATCTAGTGAGTGGCACGGCAAAAAAAAATTATTGGTAAATAAGGCTCACCCTAATATTTATATCAATATACATGAATACACATGCATAGAAACATTTATAGGTATAATTTTATATACATAAGGGTGTCCGTTATTAACCAAATTTAATTTTTTGATCTTGTACCCTTTTTAAACTTTTCGTTGCATTCAAATATAAAAATTCATTGCCTGAAAACCAAAAAAATGTTGAGTTAAGGATGGTTGGGAGTTTTATAAAAATGCAGAGATCACTTTAAAACTTTGTGAATTTGTTGAAAGTGTCCTGAATGACCATGAATTTTTTCAGTATTTTTTATGGGTCATTTTTTGAAATAAATCAATGTCAAAGTTGAGCTCTTTAACATACGTTCGAATGGGGTTGAACCTCAAATCATCTTTTGACATAGACAAAAAACTTTTGAAAATGCAGAGATATGAGAAAAAATATATCCGTTCATAAATTGATATTTTTACAATCAGTGAGTGAAATTTCGAGGCACGTTATGGCGCATTTTAAAGTAAATCAATGTAAAACGTAAACATAATATCGAGCTTATTGGCTGCGGAAGGAGGTACGCGGTAAGGGGGGTAGTGCTGCGCGGGGCCGGGGATGCCTGTTTACTCACCCCTCAGCAATGATACTCCCGACCATCCTTAACACGTGCCGCCAGACATATCTTGATTTCCCATGTAAATAGTATAAGATTTTTGAATTTCCACCTTGTTTAATTTTTGTGACCACTTTAAGTATTTTTTCTGGATTATTAAATTATACGATTTAGCCCAGTCGAGGAAACATAATACCCTCAATTTTCCATTATGACGCTTTTCTACTCTTGGTAAAATAGTTTAAAAAAAAGCGCTATCACGAATTTTGGTATCCACAGTCTAAAATATGGGTGCGTCATCATTTAATTTAACAATAAGTGAAAAAGGCTTTTTTTTTATATTATACCTCATATCTCCTCTCCAGTGAATTTTTCGCGATATTCACCATATTTATGATTTCCTTTGAAATTATTTTTAATTAGTAGATAAATTATTCATTAATGAACACTGGTATACGGGCAAGTAAATTTGGTGATTTGATTTAAGGTGCGTGGATATTAATTTATTCAAAATAAGTATTAGGCTGAAGTGTACGTTTTCATTATATGTTTTATCTGCGGTCTAACTTTTAGTCACGTTTTTTGTTTTCCGCCGTAGTAACACAAAGTTGTAAAACGAACTGTATGGCTGGGAATATTAAAAAATGTTTATGCACCACGAGATTAAAGTAGGCTGCACGCCCTACTTTACTACCTAGGTGCATAATATATTTCTCCTATATTGAGCCTACACATTCTGTCTCAGCCCACAAAATTCTATTAATTACAAGGAGGGGAAACGTAACTTCTGCACGAACTTGATATGACGCCTCGAGGCGAAGCCGAGAGGGCGTCACAGTCACGTTCGTGAGTGCGTTCCGTTCCCCCTCCATGTAAGAAATAGTGTGTTTTTCCATCCTTTGGGTGAAAGGTTGTAGTTCCGCTGTTCCACTAAGGTGTGGGTAAAAGTTCTTCTTCTTCTAGCCTAAGCTAACCGTGGAACTGCAAACTTCCGCCCAAGGGATGGAAAAAATTTTTTAGAGCGCGATATTATAGCAAATATACACAATGTGCATAATAAAGACCGTACTTAATAATTTTACGCGTTTTCTTGAATATAAACATTGTTTCTTGTCTGTAGCCGAAGATTTAAGCCTTAGCATACGATAAACTATTGATTGAATATCTTGTATATAAAAATAATACATATTTGAAGCGTTTCACTACAGAAAATCTAAACAATGCTCAAATAGCGAGCCCTCTTTGTAGGATTTTACTTGTTTTCTCAAAAAACAAATTCTTTCTGACCTTCAGCCGATGATCTGAGTCGCGGAAAACGAGATACTCGTATTATAGTATCTTCACTTAAAAAAAGACAAATATTTAAATCGTGGTACATCAGCAAACGTACGATGCATATAATATAGACCTTATTATATTATATAAATGAACACGTTCTCTTGAAGATAAAATTTATTTTTCTAATCTTTAGCCGATGATTTCTGTTTAGTATAACGAGACACTAATAATTAAGTATCTTTACTATGAAAATAGAATATATTTACAGCGTGACACAACAGCTTGTATACACGATGCATGAAATGAAGACCTTATTTGATGATTATACACGTTTTCTTGTTGATAAAGTTTTCTTTATCCTTCGCCGATGATTCTACTTCTGGCATAAGGAATACTAATGATTTAATATAGTAACTTCCAACAACAATTAAATTTAGAGCATGACACTGCAGCAAATAGACATGATGAATGAAATATAGACCCTATTCAAAGATTGTATGGGTAATCTTCGGAAAATGTTTTTTTTCCTCATCTTTAGCCTGCGGTTTAAGACCTGGTAATCGAAACACTAGTAATTAAGTATCTCTATTATGAGAATAAAATATATTTAGAGCGTGACACTACAGTAAATCTACATAATGCACAAAAAACAGACCCTATAGTAGCATTTTGTGTGTTTCGTTGAAAAAAAAATTTTCCTAACTTTAGCTGATGATTAGAGTCTTGGCAGAAGAGATACTAATGACTGGGTATTTCTTCTATAAAAATAAAATATATTTAAAGCGTTACACTACCGAAAATCTACTTAATGCTCAAAAAACAGACCTTACTGTAGAGGTTTATGTGTTTTCTTGTATGAAAAAAAAATTCTTTATTTTTAGTCGATAATTTGAGTTTCGGAAAACAAGATACTAATAATTAACAATATTTACTTCAGAAAAGACACAGATTTCCACTGCGGAACACCACCAAATATTCTCAGTGCATCATATGTATAGACCTGATTTAATAATTTTACGCGTTGTCTTAAATATTAATATATGTGCATACCTTTAGTCAATGATTTGAGTGGTGACAAAAAAGACACTAATTATTAAGTATCTCTCCTATAAACATAAAGTGCATTAAAAGCGAGACACTACAGGTAAGTAACTTGATGTATTGAGTAGAAACGTTTTTAATACAACTACACGTATTCTTCAAGATAAAATTTGTTTCAGATCACTAGCCAATAATTGCAGACCTGGAAAACAAGATACTAATTATTGAGTATTCTTATTCCAAAATAAAATATATGTAGAGCTTGACACTACGGAGACTATGTATGATCCGTGAATTGTAGACCCTTTGGCACGATTTTGAGGATTTTTTTGGGGAAGAATTTTAATCCCTATGTTTAGCTTATGATTTACTTGGAACGGAGATACTTGTAACATTGTGTCATGGGGCCTGGCTGAGTTATCAACCATTGATGTAAAATTTCATTCATTTGCGTGTGATTCTTGATTTTTAGCGATTCGTGGTTATATATCCAGATGCTTAAAAGTGATCAGACAGGCAGAGTCACGTGTAAATTATAGTATTTAATTTTTTTTAAAGAATCATCAGTGGGGCTGGCTGATTTAGGAACGATTTAAGTCAAAGTTTACACATTTTTTGATGACTTTTAATTTTACGCATTTTTTGATGACTTTTAATTTTTGGAAATTTATAATGCTTCCAGAATCCAAAAAGTGATCAGACAGGATAAGTTATGTGTAGCGTATAGTATTAAAGTATTTTTATAGCATTATCAGTGGGACTGGCTGACTTATGAACGATTAAAGTAATTTCACACATTTTTCGGGGATTTATGATTTTTAGAAATTTATGGCAATGTTTCCGGAAGCCAAAAAGGGATCAGACAGGAAATTTTATGTGTAGAGTATAGTGTTTGGGTTTTTTTATAGCATTATCAATGGGACTGGCTGACTTATGAACGATTAAAGTAAAATGTCCCACGTTTTTGGTGATTCATGTTTTTTTTTTAATTTATGGTAATGTTTTTGGAAGCCAAAAAAAGATTAGACAGGAGTAGTCATGTGTAGAGTATAATATTGAATATTTTTTATAGCATTATCGGTGGGTCTTGCTTACTTATGGATGTTTGAATTCAAATCTCACACATATTTTTGTGATTTATGATTCTTAGAAGTTTATGGTAAAGTTTTCAGAATCCAAAAAGTGATTTGACAGGAAATGTCGTTTGTTAAGTATAATATTAAAGTATTTTTATAGCATTATTAGTGGGACTGTCTGATTTATGAACGATTAAAATCAAATTTCACCCATTTTTCGGTGATTTATGTTTTTTAGAAATTTATGGTAATATTTTCGGAAGCCAAAAAGGAATCAGACAAGTAATGTTATGTGTAGAGTATAGTGTTTATGTTTTTTTATAGCATTATCGGTAGAACTGGCTGACTTACTAATGTTTAAAGTCATCTTTCACACATATTTTTGTGATTTTTGTTATTAGAAATTTATGGTGATGTTTCTGGATGCCAGAAAGTAATCGGACAGAAAAAGTCGTGTGTTGAGTATAATTTTAAAGTATTTTTCCAGCATTATTAGTGGGTCTAACTGACTTATGAAAGATTAAATTCAAATGTATCACGTTTTTCAGTTATTTATGATTTTTTTAAATTTATGGTAATATTTTCGGAAGCCAAAAAGGGATGAGACAGGAAAAGTTATGTCTAAGGTATAGTAATTATGTTTTATTATAGCATTATCGATGGGACTGGCTTACTTAAAAACGTTGTCATTTAAATTTCACACAATTTTTGGTGATTCTTAATTTTTTGAAATTTATGGTAATGTTTCCGGAAGCCGAAAAGTGATCAGACAGGAATAGTAGTGTGTAAGGTACCATATTCAATTATTTTTATAGCAGTATTAGTGGGACTGGCTGACTTAAGAACGTTTGAATTTAAATTTCACACTTGTTTCGATGATTTATGATTTATAGAAGTTTATGGTAAAGTTTTCGGATGCCAGAAAGTGATCGGACAGGAAAAGAAATTGTGTGTAAAGTATAATATTCAAGAATTTTTATAGCATTATTAGTGGGACTGACTGACTTATGAACGATTAAAGTCAAATGTCCCATCTTTTCAGTGATTTATGATTTTTATAAATCTATGTCAATGTTATTGGAAGCCAAAAAATGTTTAGACAGGAAAAGTTATGTGTAGATTATGATAAAAAATTATTTTTATAGCATAATCGGTTGGACTGGCTTACTGATGAACGTTTGAAGTCAAATTTTACACAATTTTTAGTGATTTTTGATTTTTTTTAATTTACGGTTATGTTTTCGGAAGCCAAAAAATGATTAGACAGGGTAAATCGTGTGTAAGGTACAATATTTAATTATTTTTCCAGCAGTATCAGTGGGACTGGCTGACTTATGAACAATTAAAGTGAAATTTTACACATTTTTCGGTGTTTTATGATTTTTTAAATTAATGGTGATGTTTTTGGAAGCCATAAAAGGATTAGACAGGAGTAGTCATGTGTAGAGTATGGTATTGAATTTTTTTTTATAGTATTATCGATGGGACTGGCTTACTTATTAACGTTTGAATTAAAATTCTACACAATTTTTGGTTATTTTAGATTTTTTTAAATTTATGGTTATGTTTCCGGAAGCGAAAAAGTGATTAGACAGGATAAGTTATGTGTAGAGTATAGTATTAAAGTATTTTCATAGCATTATAAGTGGGACTGGCTAACTTATGAACTATCAAAGTCAAATTTTACACATTTTTCAGTGGTTTATGATTTTTTTAAATTTATTGTAATGTTTTCGGAAGCCTATAAGGGATCACGGAAAAAATTTTGTGTAGAGTATAGTGTCTTCTTGTTTTTTATAGCATTATCAGTGGAACTGGCTTATTTATGAACGTTTGAAGTCAAATTTTACACAATTTTTGGTGATTTTTAATTTTATTAAATTTATGGTGATGTTTTTGGAAGCCAAAAAGTGATCAGACAGGATCAGTTATGCCATGAGTATAGTATTAAAGTATTTAATAGCATTATCAGTGGGACTGGCTAACTTATGAAAGATTATAGTCAAATTTCACACATTTTTCGGTGATTTCTGATTTTAAGAAATTTATGGTAATATTTCTGGAATCCAAAAAGAGATCAGACAAAAGATGTTATGTGTAGGGTATAATATTGACTTATTTTTATAGCATTATTAGTGGGACTGGCTGAGTTGTGAACGATTAAATTTCAATGTCCCATATTTTTCGGTGATTTATGATTTTCAGAAATTTATAGTAATGTTTCTGGAAGCCGAAAAGAGATCAGACAGTAGTAGTCATGCATAGAGTATAATATTTAATTATTTGCATAGCATCATCAGTAGAACTGGCTGACTTATAAACGATTAAAGTCAAATTTTGCACATTTTCCGGTGATTTTTGATTTTCATAAATTTATTGTAAGGTTTTCGGCAGCCAAAAAGTGATCAGACAGGAGAAGTTATTTGTAGAGTCTAGTATTAAAGTATTTTTTCAGCATTATCTGTGGGACTGGCTGACTTATTAACGATTGAAGTCAAATTTCATACATTTTTGGATGATTTCTGCTTTTTAGAAATTTATGGTAATGTTTCTGGATGCCAAAAAGTAATAAGGCAGGAAAAGTTATGTGTAGTGTATAGTGTTTAAGTTTTTTATAGCATTATCAGTGGGACTGGATTATTTATTAACGTTTGAAGTCAATTTTCACACATATTTTGGTGATTTTGGATTTTTCGAAATTTATGGTAATGTTTACGGAAGCTAAAAAGTGATCAGACAGGACAAAATATGTGTAGAGTATAGTATTCAATATTTTTATAGCATATTTAGTGGGAGTGGCCGGCTTATTAACGTTTGAAGTGAATTTTCACACATTTTCTGGTGATTTTGGATTTTAAGTAATTTATGTTAATGTTTTTGAAAGCCAAAAAGTGATCAGACAGGTCAAGTTGTGTGTAAAGTATAGTATTTAATTTTTTTTTGTATTAGCAGTGGGCTTGGCTGACTTATTACCGATTTAAGTGAAATTTCAGTCACTTCTGTGTGATTTTTGATGTTTATCAATTAGAAGTTATGTTCTTGATGCTAAAAAGTGATCGGACAGGAGTAGTCATGTGTAGAGTATAGTACTTAATTTTTTTTATTGCTTTACCAGGGGGCTGTGCTGACCTTTTAACGTTTTAAGTCACATTCTAGTCGTTTTTGTGACATTTCTGGGTTATAGTAAATCGAGTTTATGTATGTGGTCAACGGGCATTAATAAAACTGTTGTTATAACTTCTGAAATTTACATTAGTATAATATACAACCTATTACTAATGCTATGGAACTTTAAATTTTTATATGTTGGCATTAACACCAATTTAAACTTTGACCCCCTATATCTTCTAAACGGTTGTTTATAGCGCTTTGAAACTTATTGGGCTTGTTATTTAGACGTGTTAGAAGCGTTCGCAGTGTAAATAATCAAAATTAAAACAAATATTTTTTTTTTTAATTTTTGTTTCACGCAACGTTGCGAACGTCACAGCCATCGTTCTCATTGCTGTATTTTTTTCCAAAAGCAATAATATTGGGTGCCTCACAATAAATTTCGGATGTTATTCGTAAAAACTAAGAAAATAAGCTCTGTTAGAACACTTTTATTGCTTCTTGACGGTGCAATTCATCAAGTTATTTTATAAAATTTAGATACCCTATATAAGTGGTTCATTTGGTTGGTTTCGATGTATATTTTTGTTCTATTGTCTTACCAATACTAGTAAGTACAAAAAAAAGTTATTATTCTGAAGAAATACAATTTATGTATATACATTGCGTAATATTTTTATTGAACTCCTTACAATCGACTAATTTGCACTGTTCCGTAGCAAGTAAGGTTTCGCTACCCTGGTGGCTGCGTCACGCTGTTGCGTTCCCTGATTTGTTAATGATATGATGAAAGGAAACCGCGATCAAACTTAATAAAATAATCAAAACACTATCGCGATACAAAAACTAAATGCCACAAAATTTGAACACAAAAATGATATTTTAATTGATTACTGACTTTACGAATTTAACTGCCACAAATTTCAGTTGACAGACAATCTTATTATAACTAAGAACTTTGTCCGAATAAGAGCATGGTGAATTATGTTATTCTAATAAGTTATCCATATTTATTGTCATGGCTTATGTACGATGATGTATAAAACAAGGTGGGCTACTATATGGACATCAACTAATCAACGGCTTGCCCTGCTTTTTGCCATATTAAATAGATATCCAATAGCTAAGCCCATTTATTAACATTGCTAACTGGAATATTAAATACTTCACACACAACAATTATCTCCTACTTTCCTTTAATAACATTTGGGAGCTTTTGCGATCATAATTTATTTCTCTTATTTGCTTGGTTTGAGCAGTATAACCTATACTTTGTTTTTCGGTTCGTTGTTGTCTATTCTTGAATTGAAAGTATAAACAAGGTTTTCTTTTCTACATACATTATGTATATATATATATGCTTATATATTCTCGTTGTTCTTTAATATTTTTTTATTTTTTAATACGCGAGCGATAGAATGTATAAACACAAATATTACTGAAGATAAACTGTATTTGTTTCTACAACAATTTTATTTACCCTCGCCTTCACATACATTGTACTATTTAAACTTGTGGTAACGGTTACTTAAGAGCAGAAAACTTGAAAAGACATCTGAAATTATGTAATGAAAATGAAAAACGATAATTCATTCCAACAGAATAATTATGTCTGTTATTTTCATTGAATTTTAAACTTGAATTTTTATAACTTCGTTTTACAGGAGCTGATTTCGAATCCATATAAGTATAAAAAAGACTAAAGTGAATAACAATTTATATAAAAATTGATTCTATTCATTCTCTACCCAACGCATATGCTTCTTGTCATCTCTATTTTATTTTTTAATACAATGTATTTAGAATTGAATTTGACAATAGTAATGAAGAAAAAACTATCATATCATGAAGAGGGTGGAGAGCTAATATTTTCTCGAAATCCATAGAACTGTATGATATATTAAGGAGGTGTACGTACGATTATACGGTAGAAAGTTAAGTGTTTAGTTGACATTTTTCTTAAAATATGATTTATTACTTAAACTTTTCTGTAGAATCTAGACATAAGAATTGTTTATTAAAATTTTATGAGATTCTATACTAAGTTTTTTCAATAACTTATTTGCATTAGACTTAAGGGCAGTCCGGAGATAGTTTACGTTTTCTTTCTTATCGACAAGGTCAACATTATTTGACAGCTATACAATATTATTTATTAAAAAATTAGCTGTCTTATCGCAAACAGAAGAGTAGACGCACAATATTTATACTTCAAAACCGACACGGTGGCGCAATGGTAGAGTCGCAGTTCCGTCGATCTTGGAAGTCAAGCAGCATTTGGCGCGGCTAGTACTTGGATGGGTGACCGTTTGAGT
>JAPYYV010004657.1:0-16363 GCA_030522625.1 Copidosoma aretas
AAAAAACGACGATAGAAAAAAATACAAAATTCGCTGTTTTCGGTTTACTATTTCAATTCTATCTCAGCCTAAACGCATTGCAGAGTAATTTTTCAAAAATAAATCGAGAGGACTTGAGAAAAGCTTTAAAATGAGCTAAGATTGAGTTTAAAACCTCACTCGGGTCCTAAGTTATAAGCACTTCGATTGAAAATTTTGTTTGAAAATTGTGATTTTCAGCGATTTCAAGATTTTTGAGTTTTGGAACTTAAACTTCAATTACTTATAACTTTGGACCCGAGTGAGGTTTCAAACTCAACCTTAGCTTATTTAAAAGCTTTTTTCAAATCCTTTTAATAACTTATTGAAAAATTACTCTACAATGCGTTAAGGCTGAGATAGAATTGAAATAGTAAACCGTATTTTTTACCGAAAACAGCGAATCTTGTATTTCTTTCTATCGTCCTTTTTTCGTCTGTAACTTTTTTCATAGAGAAAAAAATTGTTGTCCCGGGGTACAAAACATGTAGGGAAGATCAAAACGAAGAAAACTATGTGTCATACGATGATTTTTTTTGCGTTTTGGTGATGTGCCATCTCCGACAACGCGATGACGCGTAAATCAAGATTTTTTGCAAAATTCGACATATATACAATACCAAATATGTCATTTAAGAAATACCAAAGAACCGTTTTTGAAACATCAAAAAATTGTTATACCATACTTATATGAAAACAAAACGAGAGTTGCTCAACAATTGTTAAAATTTGCGTTCTACAACTTATGAATATCAAGTATTTCTTTTAAAGATAAATTACATGTGATAATCGTATTATACCAATAAAAGACAGCATTATCTTGTTACCATGATAAAAATGTTTCGATGCCTATAACATCAGTAATACAATATTTCTTGAACTATACAGTTGAAAAACCCTCAATTCTATTAGAATTTTAAAAAATTATCATAAATAACTTACTTGTAAAATAAATTACTTGTAAAGTCTTTTAAAAAAATAAATAAATAATAGTAATTATTTTCATATTGTATCAAAAAAAGCGGGGACAATCTTGTTACAATGACAAAATTATTTCCTTGTACAATACCTATAAAATCAGTGAGGAAAATTTTGATCGAACAATGCTGTTGAAACACCCTTAATTTTATTAGAATTTCTATAAAAATTATCATAAATAACTTATAAAATCTTGTTGTGTAACATGTAAAATTGTCATGTGTAAGAAATGGTAAAAGCAAATATGCTTGAGCACACTTGTAAAGTCTTGTAAAAAGAAAAAATGGTAGATACATTCTAGTAAAATATCATACTTATCAGACAAATTTCTTTGAAAATAATGTTGCATAATAAATTCCTTATATGATCTAATAAACATTATCAGGACACTATTATTAAATTTTACGATTTTGTAATAGGAATTGCTGGTGCAAATACCTGGTGGATACAAACGTAAGTATTTTTTTATGAGATTCTATAAGGTGGTACCAACAGGGTGATTGAATCCCCTTACCTTTTTACGTATCGTAAAACTCTCCATGTGCTGTCCAAACACGGCATGCATAAAACTTTGGGCCCTCAAGAGACAAAAGTATCTATGTAAGAACTCTGACTATACGTTTCCAACTCGTTCGTTAACTGTCCTATCAACGACCCCGTTGGTGGTTCATATTTATCGGAGTCTAAATCGTAAGATGTAAATATAACGGAATCCGTACAGTAATACACCCTTTCACCCTTTCACCGAGTTCCTCCAAATAAAAGTACAATTTCAAGCACGTTGTTGCCGTTGTGTGTTCAGCTATTGCGACGTTAGTGCAGAGTGAAGATAGCGCTGCTTCCTCTTCAAACCACCATGTTACATACGTGACTCTATGCTTTGCGGGTAGGCAGTGCTCTACATATTTTTTACTGTCAACAAATACTTTCAATCATTCGTTATACTCATTAACAACGCTAATCTAAGGTAGAATACCACGTTGTCCAAATTTACCCCAAAAAGAGTTTAAATACGATTTTGCGACGGATCGCTGCCTGGGGTTTTTCTCAATTTAATGCATGTCTTATTTAAAACCTTCCTCTCTTTCGTAATTATGTATGTATTCTAATTTATCGTTTTCAGTATTTACCGGAGATGGCCACCAGTAGATAAGCTATGCTGTTACCAACCCATGCCGCTAGTAGACCATGCCAAAAAGAGACCACGCCGGTTTCAGCTCACCCGCTATAGCCCGGTAGTGGTGGGGTGAGTTCCCCGTGCTATAGCTTGAGCTCTAACGTTGCAGCTGATACGAGCCGGTAAAAGCTCACCTGCTATAGCTCACCCGGCAGTAGTAGGGGGAGTTCCCGTAGTGTTCTGACGTCACGACTCCGGAGCTCCTACCTCAGCTCCCTCCCTAAGTGTCGAAAGGCGACAGCAAAGGTTTCTATGTCAGCGCGGAAAATAATGTAAGAGGGAGAGAGAAAAAGCAAGACGCAGAGGATGCTGTCGAGGAAGGCAAGAGGGAGCGAGAGAAAGAGCGAGACGCGGAGGATGCTGTCGAGGTGGGCAAGAGAGAGAGCGCGAATATTTGGACAAGATGTATGTGGTGAGGGAGCAGCGCAGCTCTAATTGACTCGAATTCCCCGTACTGCTCGAGACACCCGCTGTCTTAGCAGCTTATGTATTTTCTTATCTTCGACGCAGTCCTTCCATGCCTGCTTACTCGAACACATTCTGTTTTCATTTGGAGCGTGAGATATGATTAGCAGAGGCAAGCGCGTTGTGTACAACGCAGGAGTCACCCGATGCTAATACCTCTCCTCCCTTACGCATTATAATATTCTGGCGGAGGGTTTGTATCAGCGGGTGTGTACGCACGTATCAAGTGTTACGAGTCGTTGGCTGTACGCACGCTTGAATCACTATGCCTGGTCCGTCTTATCAATTCGGGGGGATCAAATGATGCGGGGCTTTGTCGAATCAAGTGCCGAGAGGCGATAGCAAAAGTTTCTATGTCATCGCGAAGGATGTTATTAAGGCGGAAGAGAGAGACAGAGAGAGAGAGAGAGAGAGAGAGAGAGAGAGAGAGTGAATATTTTGATGAGATGTATACGGCGGGGGAACAGGGCAACTTACATTGACTCCAATCTCCCGTACTGCTTGAGACTCCCTGGACGAAATATGATCTGCTTTTTTATCAGCATAGGTATTTCTCTTATCTTCGACGCCGTCCTTCTATGCCTGCTCACACGAACGCATTTTTTCTTCTTATAGTCATTGAGCAGTAGTTTGGGATGGTAACGAACAGGTGTTCGGGTTGTTAAAATAATAACAACAAATTTAAATTCAATCCATATATTTATAATAGCTTGAAAATATACAAAAAAAGAAAAAGATCCATGGCCTATACAACGGCCAGTTATTTACTTCTTTTTAATTATTGCATACCTATCTTTCTTCGGATAAGAGTGAATATTTTCGGAATAACAATTTCCACTGATTTTTGTTTGAGTTGCCTCGAGACGCTTCTCTAAAAGAGGTTTCCGACAATCCTCATCTTCATTGGTCTTGCTGATCCCCAAATTACTTGATTTCCTACAGTATGGACCCATGTTGATTGTTCAATGCTTATTAGATGAATAAAGCTTAACATAATTCTTCATTTTGTTCTATAAGAAAGTAAAAATACACATACCACTACAGCAAAGTATACTTTATTTTCCATCTCGTTTGTCAAACAAGTTCATAATAGCGTTAATGTATTTAGTCTCCTTATCAGTCTTAGATTCACTATCATATTTCTCAGATTCACCACCAGCACAAGCAATAACCGATCCATCGATTTTATCAAAGGAGGAGGACCTTACATTACTTTTCTCCCTTTTATAACTTACTAGCGCATTTAAAAAATATCCAGAGACCAGTTCAATGGGGCTTTTGACCAATGAGCAAAGCCAGAATTTAATTTAATGAGCTTTTCTAAGTGCACAAAAAAACTTGCCAAAAACACCTTTTTGTGTCTTATGAGCGCCACACATTAACGCATTCATGAAATATGCAGTTTTAAGAAAGTAATGCGATGGTGCCATATAGTCTTGCACATTGATCGTAGTACATCCCATAAAAGATTCCAAATAAGTAGGCCTACTGTGTCCGTAAACATAAATTTGATATGCATTTTTTTCTACGGCACACAATCGTTGTTTTAATCGTCTAATAGAACAATTATCATTGGACCCACATAGCCCGTGCTCTCGCGTCAACTGTCGATCGTCTTTCCGACGAACATCCTCAGAAAAAATAGAAAAATTGCATGGAGGACGCACAATCCAATGATTAATCACAAGTCTCATAAAAGACACTACCGCCACTTCTTTCGGTAAAAATTGTCGCAATGCGTCAAGAAAACCTTGGATCTCTGCCACATAATCATCCTTGAATGAATCCATTTTCACATCTCAAGCTTGCTATACTCACGCATATTTGTCACGTTTGAAATTAAATAATAAACTGAGCTGTGCTGTACGTTGGCATTCGTTCGTTCATATACAAACATATGTGTTGTACGTATATGACACATTTTACAATGTGAGTGAGAGCTATGTATCATAATTCTCGATCATAAGAAAGGTTTGGGAAAGGGTTATATACAGTATTAACAAGAAATTTCAATATTATACATTTATTTATGATAATCAGATTTAGGAAAAAAAAGAACATTGATTTTTGTTTGTATTACATATCTTCTCCTTCTTCAGTGTCGGTGACATCTTCCTACTCCATGTTGAAGTAGAACCGTTTCATCCGTCCAACATTATGAGCAGTACACATAGATTTATACGCACTGTTATGGTGGAGACAAGTGGTAGCCAATGTTGGGAGCTCAAACGGTGGATAATTAGTCATATCAATAACTTGAAAATTAAACCTTTTAAGCCATGCTTTCTTTAATTCTCCAATCACAAAGATTTTCGTAGCACCTTTAAGATTCTCACGAAGCCCATCGCCAATTTCTGTGTAGTCTATATCACCTGATTGCCAATCCAATCCATGATAGCAAAGCTCGAGCCACGAATTTTCTTAAAGCCCTGCATGTCCACTACGTACTCTATTGCAGTGAATTTGCTTATCGTCGGTTTATGTGGCGTATCGATGAACAATTTTTTTTTTTTTTTTCTAAATGATTATACAATTTTTTCCATCTTTTGATTTTTCCTTCGATTTTCTCTCTACCTAATCTTCAGCGTGTTTCATATTAAATTTTGCCTACCTTACTTGTCGTCGTTTATTCTTTTCTTCTTCTTCTTTCCTGTTTCGCTGACCTTCCTCCATGATGTTTAAAAGACAAATGATGTTAGTAGAGTCATGAATCAGCTTTAATAACTTCACATGAGTTTCTTAACGTCCCCTCTCATCGGACTATATTGAACAACGCGATCATGTAGAATCAAGCAATAGGCTGATGTATTGGCCGGAAAATCGTCATGAGATTTAAATTCTAGACGCACATCCACTGGCGCATTTTTCAACGACTCATTTTGCATGCAGCAATCAATGATGATGAGAGAAATATTATTCTGAAATTAATATTTACTTAAAAGAGGCGCACGATATTTACCATGATATGAATTTTGAAAATTAGCAAACATGTCATATAACAATGCATACCGATTATGTGCTATATCTAGAATAAGATCACCATAAGGTTAATAATGTGAGTGAATATAAAGTTTAACATTTCTTACATTACAACGATCAAGTTTACTAGCATTAACACCTCTCTGATTTTTACGATTCGTCTGGAAAGCTAAGATAACATAACGAGGCTTTTCCAACTGATTGGACGTCTTGACGGTCCAGATATGTTTTGATGTTGTAGGCAGGAGCGGGCATTTAAAGAGCTCCTAAGTACGGGAACTTATAGAGATAGACTTATATTTTTGTAAATAATTGAGCAGACAAATTTTTCGAGAATCTGACATCACAACATACGGCATAAGCCATTCAAGTTTCAATATAACTATCTTGAAGTCTTCCCAAGTCACTATCGCATTAGCGGCACCATCAACCGGAGGAATATGTGTTTGAATCACTGCATTTAAATCATTTCTTAATCGTCTAAATATGAGTTTATGTTTAACATTAACAACTACTTTACGGTAGTCCTCAGCAAAACCCAAAAGCATACTAAGAGGGATTAATAATACATCAAAATTACCACAATAATCAGTTACACTTGCCTCCTCCTGTTAAAGATCAAGCCAACCTGCATTCTCATTTATTTAAATTTGGTCAGGACTAAGCGTTAACCAGTTTTTCATTAGAGTTGTCAAACCTACATTTTTACACTTATCCATCTCTATAGCGTTTGTATCATATCTTATTTCTTCGAATAGGTGACAGATGGCGTTGTTTACCAAGTCAGTATTCGTTGTTGCTCTATTACCATCAGTTTTAACTAATTTCCTATAAATATGCAAGGAACTGCGAGATGGTAGCAGACATAGGTCTTGGTGCTAAATCAATATGCGGATTTCATCACTATTACCATAATTTGTAGATGTGTATAGTTGATGAACATAAGTCTCATAGTGCGCAATGGATTCGACAAAAGTGACTGGAGACTGAATGCTAAGAAGATCTTTTATCACGCTTTTTCTTTTTCCGCAGGCGGTAAAAAGAGCAACAGTAATCTCCCACCACGAGCTATTCCTTCTATACCTATGCATTTTGAAACCTGCTTGTTTTGATGTGTTAACGCTTTGCTGGTTCGTTGACAACTGAACTTTCTCATCCATTTTGGCCTATTTTTATAGCTTCGTCCAATCTCAGAGGTTCGTTGATGACTAAGCCTTGACTTATTTATATAGCTTTGTCCAACTCCGCTGTTGTACACTATATCCATTTTAATGGAGCTGTTTTAGGTGCAGTCTTATAGTTATAACTTCTCCACGAAAATTTACCAAGCTACCTTCCTGATCGACAATGCGGACTTAAAGATGGTCTATAATTTTGGCAGTAATGGGTAAATATAATATTTGCGATGGACCTTCGATAATTTTGTATCCAGGGGGCACTGCGGAAAAAAATTCATGAATCGTGTCGACTTTATGTTGGTTAATATATGCTTCTGTGGTAATATGACACTCCACTCGCAAACAGGTAGATCTGACTTGTTCTCGACGTTAGCCTTAAGCTGACGTTTCGTAAAAAGGAACACTGATCCCAACGAATCCTGAAGGTAAAAATCAATCTACGCACTGCACTTGATTACACTCCGTAGCGTATTATTGTAAGGTTTTACACTAATTGTAAAATTTATAAATTATAATTCGTTGCAAAGAAATCCCTTAATATCGGAAATCTCGTAGCTGTTCGTTGGTAAGGTGATTACATCCTCTCCCGAATAAATTTTATTATGGCCTTTGTCAATGTTTGGTATGGACTAAAAGGAAAGCAGCTTAATCAATCCAAGTACGTTTTGTGAGGTGATAGTTCTATTAGTGGAAAATATTGCGCTTCGAGAACAAATGATGTTCCTGATAAACTTAATGTCAATTATTCTCCCATGACGGTTTGCCATTGACTGATGGCACTCCAGAATCAAGATATATTTATATAGGCTGGTGACAGAGTTTTTTACAGAGGAAGCTCAAACAAAGATGACCACAGTTCAAGGTGTCAAAATCCTGATATCTCTCATAATTATATTTGATAAAGCTAACACCAGGATATAGCATTAAATCCCTTGGTGGTTGTAGGTCACTAAAACTGTCAAAATACGTCACGTTATCACCTTGCTTCTAATAGGCAACCCAATGAGTACCAGGACCGTCCTTATCATCAAAATTTATTATTGTGGATTCGTACACATGAAAAACATCAGCTGGCAAAGCATTTCTCATAAAAACTTTAAAAAAGTGTGTTATTTTTAAAATTTTGGCATATTTAATAAGATCGTAGTCAGTAAGAGCTCGGATTTGTAGTTTTACATGAAAGAAAATTTTTTTTTTTCTTTTTAATTTTTCAAACCATTTCCAGCCCTTAAATGCAGACCTCAACCATTTTTATGCGGTTTTATAAATAGTCCCTTTCCAAATAGTAGCGCTTCCACCTTTTTATTATGTCTCTTACTTTCATCCAATTGTTTTCGAGCAGATTTAGGCTCTTTAATAGCCTCAAAAATTCCACATTCACCATTAGTAATAGAACCTAGAGCTCTCAAACCAGCAAACGCTTGGATTAGGTATGGCCAAAATCCTCCGATTTTTTGCGGAATAGGTAACAATCGAGGCATTACAACATATTTTTTATCACTAGCTTTCTTTACAGCTTGACACGCCCCCTCCAACGCTGAACTTATAACATTTTGAGCACAATCAATTTGAACCATAGACTTCGAAACACTTTTAATCAACTTTTTAAAGTAACTTTCTTCTTCTTGCCTCTTTTATTACTAACTTTTCTAGCGTTTGAAGACGGCGCTCCCATGCCAAGTTTAGATTTTAACTTCACAGTGTTGGTGACAGCATAAGCAGCAGCTTTTTCACTAAAACTCGCGTCTTCAGCCTTGAATCTTTGCCAAGCCTTTTCTGCAAGAATCTCGTCTGCAGCAATCCTGGCTGCAATATTTTCTCGGTTCTGTAAGTAGGCTATATCGTGTTGTTTACAAGCCTGATCCAGCGGATTGATACCCGGATCTTCACGAGCTAACCTTTTGGCTAACTTTGTGCCCGGTCCACAATACTGATATCCTGGTATGTGCAGCTCTATTGGCAGTTTATTAATGAGTGTGTTTATAACTATACGACCCTGTCGATGATGGGTGATCATTACTTCTCAAGCACTCAACGATAAATAAGTTTAAAATATGACTAATACATTATTTATAGTTTAATGTTTCAGTTGAGTCAGCATACTAATAATTTGGAAAATGGTATGTTAAACATCTTGTGGTAAGAAAGATAAGATGACTAATAAGTCTGATTAAAGTATAATGGCGTACTATTTACAGTGTTGAGTTTCAGTGCCAGTTGTGTCAGCATACCGTCAACATAAGCTTTGTGGAACAGAACGTGAAACTTCCTGTTGTGAATTTCGACGAATTTGTTGAGCAAGATAATAAAATAAAACGCCATAGTGATTTGTTACACGATACGATAAGAGATATCCTTTGTGTTCTATCAAACTGTGGAAAAACAAACACCTTGCTAGCTCTTAGTACATACACCAACGGGTTGAGATTTAAGAATGTTTATCTATACTCAAAATAGTTAAATCAGTCAAAGTGTAAGAACAGTTATTAGAGCCCATTGATAGTTTAAAATATTTTTTAATCAGCGAGCATGAATCAGTCGTATCTCCAGATAAAGCACTGCCTAACTTCATAATAATATTCTATGACATTGCCTGTGAAAAACAAGATAATTTGAGAGCCTATCTCTGCATGGGACGTCACAAAAGCGTTGACTGTTTCTAACTATGCCAATCATACGCTTAAGTTTTCAAGCATTTAGTGAGAGATAATTTAAACCTCATGATACCATTCCGACAAAATGATATGAATTTAAAGCACATATATAATGATCATGTAAACATTGATACAACTCATAATAAATTCAAAAAATTATGTACAAAGTGTTGGGGAGATGAAATACATGGGTTCGTCGTAATAGATAAGGATGTAATTGTGGAAAATAGTAGATATAGACAAGTATTCGATCTCTTTGCTATAAATATTACTCATACTCAATGAATATGTATTGGTCTCATGTCATCCATCAAGTAGTCAACATAGACGCTATTCGAGAAAAAAAACGCATTATTTAAGAGGTTGAAAAAACGAAAAAAGCTGTCGGACGCAAGTACCAATTGCTAAAGTTTGAAGGAGAGAATTTTGAGAAGCGGATTGATAAAACTTTCAAGCCTATTACTGATCCACTCCATAAGACCATTTACGAAACGGAAAAGAAAAATAGTGTACAGCAACGACCTGAATCTCCAGCTAGAGATCCTTTAAAGTCTATTAAAAAAGAGCAAAAATATACAGGTACTCAAATGTTCCATTCAGCCAGCAGTAATAGTGATAATGATATTACTTCTTTAGATGACACTATGAAAGATTATAATACAGTTGTAGAAAAGAGTGACTATTATGATGATGATGATGATGTAGGACTTGTTACAAATAAAAGTTTATCCATTAATCTATACTTACAAATAGTCGATAAAAAGGAGCCAGAGTTGGACCGCATTTATGAAATAAGAAAAAAAAAATGGACGATACATGCTTGTAAATTCACCCATACATTTCAATAATAATAAAATTAAAAAAAATCATCTAAAGTATCCAGTAACTGATGGATTAATGAATCAACTCTTAAAAAAGCATCCTAATAAAGTTCACCTGACACCAGACAATTTAGAGAAATACAAACAAATCTTGGAAACCTCAAGCGCGTATGAAAAGCGATTCATTTTAAATGATCCTATTCGTTTATACAACAGTAAAAAATTAAATAAGATTATCGCTCCGTTGTTTAATCTCACTCAAAAGTATAGCAAGAAAAAAGGTGTCCATACCTTTATATAAAATTGCTAGAGTAAACACACAAATGGATTACATTTATTGGGATGACCCTAACGACCTGGTCAATCGTCTACGATTACTAGTGGTAGACACATCAGCCGGTAATCCAAGTCATATAAATTAAATCAATTTGAATAATGATGAGCTCTGTAAAGCCAATATTATATATTGCGTTCGATTGATTTAATTTGGTTTAGTATTAAAATGAGGATTAACGTGTTCGGACGTGCATCAATATCAGCCAAGTCTGAAGGTGGTGGTCGAGGTTCTCCTGGAATCGGATATAAGCTTACATCAGATGGTTAATTTGACTTGCAAGATAAAAGACTATGCAACGTTGCAACAGCCCTTTAGCCTAATGACGTTGTGAATCTTACTATTTTACATAGAGAAAAAAGTTTGTATTATATGAGCAAGATAAATTACGTGTATCAATCAACAATTTAAGTGATGTTTTCTCAGAATTAATAGTAAAATTGCAGCGAGAAATAACTACAATTAGAAAGATTGTGGCTCAGATATCTAACATCACTTCTGAGGACAATTGAAAAGATGGGGAGAGTAGTGAAAGAGCTCCCTGAACCCGCAAGACACAACTACCAACGTCGAAAGTTTTATATCCGAGGCTTGGATAAAACATGGCAAGCTGATATAGTAGAGATGATACCTTATGCTCGTGAAAATAGGGGTTATAGATATCAGCTTACAGTCATAGATGTATTTTTCAAGTACGCTCGGGCTGTGCCTGTAATAAGAGAAGCTGGCGAAGATGTAACTGCAGCTATAAAGTCTCTATTAACAGAAAGAAGAGTTCTAACAAATTCGCAAATAGATCGTGGAAAAGAGTTTTACAACACAAATATTCAAAGTCTCATGAATGTGTACTCAACCTACAGCAATTTTAAGGCGCCTATATGTGAGAAATTCAATCGAACTTCCAAGCATGCTATGTGGAAAAAGTTCAGTATTTAGGGCAACTATAAGTCGACTTATATTTTACAAAAATTGCTTAAATCATATAACAATCGAAAACACCGAGCCATCGGCATGTAACCAAAAGGTGTACGAGCAGGAACTACAGAAAACGAAGAATCCAGATGTTTACCTCGTAAAGAAGGTTCTTTAAAGGTGTGGCAGTCGAGTTTTCGTCAAGTGGTTGGGCTTCGTCAATACTCACAACAGTTTGATCAATAAAGATATTTCTTATTAATTTATACGTAAATTTATTGTAATTTCTGTTTTCTGTTGTTGTCAATTTATAAATGTAATGAAGTAGTATTCAATAAATAGTACAGATATAAATATAACTGTTAATTTTTTCTATTTATATTTACAAAATTATGCGTCGGAAAATTTTTAAATTATTTCCATCATACGCAACAAACAATTTGAACTTACTTATTGCTTCTAATAATACATTAAAGAACTGTTCGTTTTCTAAGATAGCTTTAGATACTTTTTTATAATTAAATATTAAGAATTCCTCTAGCTCGGCGATGACTTTTTGTCCAAACCTAGTTGTTGCCTTCCTCAGCCTAGTCACTATATAATGGTGATCCACTACCATCTCATTTAAGCTTTTTGTCGACAGAAAGCCATTGTTGACGATTTTATTGAGCACTGCGAGATCCATCTGTAACAAATAAAATTTCACATATGAATAGCATATACATAGATCTGTCTGTGTGTACGTTGTTACAAAATATAATACTAATCTTATATATATCTGGACCGTTTACACAGAGAAGAGGAAGGTGATGCAGACTTGCTTGGAGGCCTCAGCTGGTCAAGTTCAGTCCTATTTAGACCTCTACTCGAAAATAGAATGAGCTCTTCTGGCTGCGTCACCTCCTGATATAGAGCTGTCCCCTTCACTTTTGACGGCTTCACTGCGGCAACCCCCTCTCCAGCTTCCTGATTGGCTTATCTCTGGTTGTCTGCTTCCACCTCCATTATGCTATAATTGCCCTATGGTATGGTGTCTGTGTTACCAGGTTGGAGGCAGCGCTTGCCGTCATGTGCAATTAACGCGACCTTCGCTTCTTTTTCAGTGAACAGCAGGTGGTGACGTGATCTAATATTTCTCTGTTCTCGGATCATTCTAGTTTTTTCATGTAAGCACTTAATGTAGTCTTTAAAAGTTATTGTGGCCTTGACTATATTGCTTTTGACACCCTTGGCTTTTTTTAATGCTTTTTTATCTTGTATCTTCACACTGTACATTTTACTTCGTGATCCTACAAATTTCAGCATTTTTTTCCCACTGCATTCGTCCTTTATCAAGCGAACAATTATTTTATTGACTTGCGCCATGTGGAATTGATTATCAGCAGTATAGTCCGATGCGTCAAAATCACTGATATTCTTAAGCATAACATTGTAAATATTAGTGTTTATTATCTCATACATAAGACTTCCAGTGTCTGTGTACAAAAAATTGCACCGGTCTCCTAACACTCTTTTCATAAAGCCATAATGAAATCTGTATACAAGTGTTTTGGACAGGTCCAAGAAACTTAGTCCAACGTATATTGATTGATTAATGCAGGTGTCAGTGCGTAGCAACTGTATTGCTACAAGTTGCTCGTCAAATATGTTGCAGCTATTGAAATTCGGACGTGCTATGTATGCTTGTGCTCCATGTCGTTCCTCCCACTTGTTGACAAGCTTTATAACGAGATGCTTCTTCTCGTTTTCAGTGGTTTTACCATAGATTGCGTAATTAAATAGGCTATACAGCATTTTCTCAAATCATTCTTTGCATTTTGATGCTTTGCACTATCAAGATCTATGTATGATTTTAGCCATGGTTTCTGATCAAATTGTAAAACTCTATGAATTTTAGTTAATTCAAGACCCTGACTTACAACTTGTTTTAGGGCACAATAATGAACTATGGAGCCGTTTTTGTCGTGCAGCGTAGTTAACAGCTTATCCTGCTTTAATCCCGGAGGCACTATGTGTTCAGCACAGAAAGGCAGGTCTTTGTGAGCATCATAGAGTGCTTCAGGGTACTTGAGATCAACTTTAAGTATGTAGCCGATCTTGAAATTATCTGCTATATTTAGAATACCTACGGCGATTACGTTCTGCGTCCATTTAAAACACTGTAAGGTGATGGTTGGATTATAGCCCAACCATACAAATTGTTGACATCATAGTACATTAGGTACTTTTTATCTTCATCAGGTTGATAGCCTTCCCTCATATACTGATTATTAGATTTTGCGTAACGATTGGAGCATTGGCTGATTTCACCTCGTATACTAAGTTTTATGAACATCACCATATCAATGTATGTCAACAACTCCATTTCGATTTGAAAAATATCAAGTTATTAGGATCCATACATAAGTAACACTTTTAATTTAATATTCACTTTTGTATAACTCAACATGGCATCTCATGTCGAGCTGGGTGTCGTATAATAGGGGGCTGAGTCGAACTTGTATGTTTCAAGACAGTTATATCTAAAGTTCTTAAATACTTCAGCTGATAGAAGAATATTTGTCTTCAGATATAAGTCAGAATATTGCCCAAGTGTTCCGATTTTGAATGCATTACAAACGTTTTTAGCATGCTTATACTCATCATCAGATATATAAAACTTATATAAGCTGCTATAGAAATCGTCTTGAGAAGGAAGACTCTACTTTTCGAGCTTCCAAAAAGACAAAATATAGTCGTATGAAAAGTCTCCTTTTTTTCAACAAATTAAGCTGGTCATGTATGTATTTATCATCCTCGGTACATATCTTCTCTACTATGTTGAACTTTTCCGGGTATGATGATAATTTATCTAGAGACGAGGCCATCAATTTAAAGAAGTCGATGAAGCAATGGTTTGTATCAGTTGTCTCAATAAATTTCGTGAAAGATATGTGTTTTTTCATTTGTTTGCGGGAGAAGCTGCACTTGTCCGGGAAAACATGTAGCAAGCTTCTTTATAAATAGATGTGAATCGTAACCACTAAAGTTGTAAAAAACTACCGGTATTTCTTGTAAGTCTTGATGATTAAGGTAACAAGAGTTATGTGCAGGGCCACGAAATCTGAAAATAATACATAATTTGATATAATTATATTGAAAATAGTATGATCACATGAGAAAATCATGCTTAGTACTCGCTTTCCCGTAATATGACATTGGTCTCGAATTCTCTTGTCTTTCATGTCAAAAGGCTTATTTTAAATGTGGCAGAGAGTGGCTTTGTCCAACTCGACTCTTTCTCTGAGTGTTAAGTTCATTATGGGCCTTAGATTCTCATATAATTCTTGCAATTCCAAGGCAAGCGAGTGGAGGTTATTTACAATCCACTTAGCTGGTGTTTTATCATTTTCTCCACTTTTTCTTTAGCTTTTGTATTGCGATTTTCCATCATCATAGCTGCATTTTATGAAAAATTCAACGCTACATGCCTTATGCTTTTGATACGCACGATCACTCTGTAGAGGTTCCCATAAGCATTCAAAATCTGCGTATGCTATGAAAGGCACTCTATTTTTGTGAGTAAAATTCTTGAACTTTAGTATATTATCTACTTTATTCTTTCGTAAAAGCGATATTTTGCAGTGATTAACATTCTTGAAGTCAGATTAATTTGCTGCTTATTTCTCAGCAGTCCGAAAGAAGGGCATACTTCGATCACATACAAATGACTTGCGACCGTGAGAAGACATCTGGTTGTTTATGAGGCGGGATAGATTTTTTATCTAAACGTAGTGTTGACCTTACTCTATTGTCTCATCCTTTTCTTCTTTATCTTTATGTATGTAAGAACTTTCGATAAGAAGTAAATACACATGTTTATCTTTTTTCTGTGCAGTGACATGTCTAGGAATAATGTCATACGTATTACCTTTCTTCTTCTTTACAAAATATAAACTTATTCAAACAATATTTTGCTTTTCAATTTGTCTTCGATCCATAGAAAGTTCAATGTATTTAAACTTAATGCATTTTTATACTGTATATATTTTGAAGTGCTATTTGCATGTAATGCTGCTAGATGTAATGCTAGCAGTATGACTCATTTAAAGCATTGATTATCACTGATCATAACGTTAACAAAGGCCAACTTATTCTTCACATAGACAGGTAAGTCGATGAAGGAACCTACCTCTCATCGGATTAAATATGTTGATATTCAGCACAGTATTAAATATTGATCGAAGAGACCATCCAGATTCTTTTTCTTGAAACTCGTCAACATCTTTTTTATTAGGCTGTTGATTATTAAGCACAAACCACTCATTTAAATCAGTCGTAAAGTAGATTACTTCTGATTTTGAGTTAAAAACTTTCACATTAACACTTTTTATGATTTTAAAAATCACTGTTAATATCATCTAAGCTGATAGAGTCCTTTTCCACTACTGGTGCCGCTGTTCTAGCGCCTACAACATCTGACACAAAATAGCACGGTTCAGTGTGAAACAGTTCTGCTGCTATTACAACTTTGAACTGAGTATCTCTAGAGGCTACTGGAAAATCTTTCGGTTCATTTTTAAACACTTCTACTGATTCCACAAAATCAAAGCGGTCCTGAAGCAGTTGCACAATAGTCTTTAGTAAGTCAATAGCAGCTTGTAGTTTTTGTCTCTCTGCCACTGTAAAGTTCACTTGTCGACCGAAAATATCAGCTCTTTGCAGAGTAACGTACCCATGGTTTAAAAGTATTTGTATATGGGCAGCAGCCTCGGTCGTTCTTTCAAGTTTTTGCACATTATTATATGCTTGTAATAAAGCATCATCCGTATCTTCAAACTGCTGCGTGGAAGTCATTATTAGCCACA
>JAPYYV010004658.1:0-27940 GCA_030522625.1 Copidosoma aretas
TTTATCATGACTAATCGAAGATTTAACGGAACAAATTAATAAAAATTATACAAAATGGGCAGAGAATTTGAAGATGTGCATACAAAAGTGGAGGATTAGAAAACGATAGGATTTATAAAAAGAACAACGAGGAAAAATAGACTTGACAAAATCAAAGATAAATTCATAAATGAAATAAAAACTTTTCTTACTTAGAAAATATGGAAAAAATGTATGGTAATTGACATTTCCATCATCTCTTAAATGTAAAAAAAAAAGAAAAGAGCCGAGAGAAAAATAAAGGAAAAATAATAAGATATAGGTGAGTTCAGAAGTTTTTAAGTAATCAATTATAGGATCAGAAAAAAAGAAAAAAAAATACAAAGCTCACATTGCTATGTAACGAGGAAAAAAAAACATCAAATAAAATAATAATAATATCAGTCAGAAGTATAGAATCAAAAGATAATGGAGAGATATGCTGGAGAAAGATGATTTATTCAGAAATATATGATATTTATGCAGGTAAATAAGGCACGACAGTAAAGATTTAAAGTTCACCAATATGTTATGCGTTATAAATTATAATATTATATAAATGTAAAAAGAAATTATGACACGTTATTGTATGCTTAATCAATTACATAAGTTACTTAATTGAAAGTGATATTAGTACTAATGTATAAGGATAAGAATTCTTAACAGTTACTAAACAGTCGAAGAAAATGTAGAAGTATATAAATGCGATGTATGACTTAAATGAAAAATAAAATGAATAATTTACATTTACAAATAATAAGAAAGAATTTTAAAATGATATCTTAATATAAACTTATATCTATAATTGATTCTAAAATGACCGAAGGTAGCAAACAAGGGCTTATAACTATTTCTAAAATATAATTAATTGCGTAGAAATTGTATACATATACATATGAATCAATATTAACTTTAAACACGAATCAGAGTCATTATCAGTAATAAATTATTAGCAATTATTTGATAAGTAAACTAGTTTTATGAATTGACTATATCTGTTCGAATTTTTAGCAGATTTTTATGAGATCGGTTTGCTTATCTATGTTTGTACCCATATTTTTGTATTGAGAAATAAACTGTTTCATTTTTTCTCTCTCAAATAGTCCATCGATGAGTTAGTATTTTGAAAAAAGATGTCTCTTTTTAAGATGAAGTAACGGCGGTATTCATATTGGTTTAAAAGTAAGCAAACAAGGACAGACTTAGAGCTGTGAATTAAAAAATTGGTTATTTTTTGTAGTGCACCTAAAATACAAAGTATTGTTAATAAGGTTTGTATTAAAATAGATGTCAAAAAATCCTACTCAACTGAGCAGCAAAGAATGTTGAATAATTTCTGATAAAATCATAAGTTTTTAAAAAAAATATCTTTTGGACGTTAAAAAATCGAAATAATGTTATATTTTAAAACTGGCATGTTTAATTTTTTTAATAGTTTCGATCGAAAGATGCGTTTTTTAACATCGATATAGGAATTATGAGTGTTTGATAAAACATTATAAATATTAAAATATTTTTTGATTTTAAGATATCAAGCACTTAAGTATAGATTGAGTGCCGTGATCGCACAAGCGGTCATAAGGGTCGGCGTAGCATGATGCTAAGCATCGAATAGACAATATTTGTTTGGACTTAACTTCAGAAGCCATACTCATTTTCTGAAAAAAGCTGCATAAATGTAGTCCTGTAAAAGGTATACGGTGTTGTTAATACATCATAGTTTACAACGATAAGACCAGGAGATGTCTAAAGTACGCAAATCTTTGCGTACACTTTTAAAGTTTTGGCTACGGACATGGAAGTTATGTGTATCATTTACTCCCTATTTGTAGAGTTTGCTGCGTAGGTAATCATTAGTAAGATAATTATAAGATCAGAGTTTTTGTAGATTGCGCATTTCTATGGAGAGACTTCGAATATTTCAACTTATGGTATAAAGTTTAGACAACAGCAAGAAGAAATTTCATGAATCAACATCCAAACAGGACAGAATTTCCTTACTTCTTCTTACTTATAAATTTTGGTCCATGCGTCATTTAGTAAGTGAATTTGATTGCGGCGAGCGGTAAGCTTGAAAAGCAGAAGAGTTATATACAAAAGCTGAAATACTTTTAATGTCGGAAAATGAGAAGGTAAGGTACTTTCAGCTCAAACTGTGATGTCAGTAGAAATGTTTTAAGCAAATGATAATGTCAGTCCAGTTATGTCTGACACAAATGCTTTTATATCAATTAGGCAAGAGGATAGTAGTCGCAAACATGCTCAAAAATGATTGCTGCTTGAAAATTAAAAAAAAAATATACACATTACGTAAGACAGAAAATACTCATGTCTAAAATTGACTTTTGAATTTCACGCATTCAGGTCAACCACATTGTGTTTTAGCTGAAAGTAGTGGTACACATAATGTATGCATGTGTGTTTACCACGAAAATGTCAAACTTATGGTTAAAACTACCAATTCAGAAAATATTGCAAAAAATAGTTAACTAGAGCTTACGAATTATCATAACTGTGTCCAAGCTATAGTTTGTATAGAGCCAAGGCATAGTTGTTTTTTCAACGAATTTTTACAAATAAATTGTCTTATTGCGAGACACTTAAAATAATATCATTTAAAGTGTTGTAGTAAAAGTATCATAGATAAATAAACGTACAACCCGTGGTTTCAAATCGATTGCTATGCTATTGCATCAAAAACTGTGACCACACACGAGCTTACTGACTTATTGAGTCAAAAACTGATTAAGCTTAAGGTAGATTCTTTTTATTTAAACAGCAATTTTTTTAATTATAGGCTTAGAAAAGAAACCTTTAAAGTAAAGAAATTATTATGATTTTACGAAATATTATGCATTTTTCGTACATTATTCATAACAGCCATTTCATTGGAATAATAATGCAGCTGTTTTTGCACTTAAAGTTTATTTTTAAAAAGAAAATTAATTAAAATATTAAAGCATTGCAAAAAATTGTTAAAATCTGATTCTCGATATAGTAGCAGTATATAAATTGAAAAAAATTGTTTTGAATTACTATAAGGCTATGCGTACGACGAAAAAAATTTGTCACTTGTCAGACGGAGCAGCCCAACATTTTGAGATTAAAAGTAATTATTAGAATCTTCTTGATCATGAAAAGGATTTTCAAATTCAGGCAGGATGACACTATTCTCCCACTGCAAATGGTAAAAGTTAATGTGATAAGATGAGTGCCAACTTTAAAATAGCTGCAAGAGAACAAGCTTGCAACGCTCATAAAAAAATATTATTCTATTAGTTATTAATCTTCACCACTAGGCTAAAGCTTACTGCAGAGATACAAATAATTTCTAAACTAATAAGAGATCTTATAAAAAAACTGTTTTAAAACTAAGAAAAAGACAAAATTAGCATAAACTATTCTAAGTAATTTTAAATAGCGTGCCGTTATCTCACTTGAAAAAAAACATTTCAGCTAAAAAAAATTCCCATAGTTCAAATTTTAAAATCATTCTGTAAACAGCCTTTAAGATACTACTTTAATGAAATTACAGTATTCCAACTTAAACAACTGAAAAAAACCAGTAATTATACAATGCAAGAAAATTTCCGAAAGTTAAGAAAAAATCGCAGTGATGTATATAATTTAATTGTTGGCTTTGGAAATTTTTATAGTAAATATTTAAATAAATAACTGTAGTATTTGACAATAAACCAAAACTTTTTTTTACTGCAGACATGTAAATGATTTAATACACATAATTAATGAATATCATATGTCACTGCTTGGCTCGTCTGATTGCTCGCGTGGTGGCAGCACTACAACCGTACTTCAGCGCCTAAAACCAGAAATCACAAAATTTTCTAAATTCTTATACTGATGTGAAGAAATGTAATATTTTTATTTAATACATGGGAAAAATATTCATAATGCTAGTTTTAAGATATAACATGTGTTACGTTTTTCAAGGGCAAAAAGACATATTGTAAAAAGCGAATGATTTCATTAGAAAGCAAAAGAACGTCATGCACTAAAGACACATTTTTTTCATTTTAATGTATTAGTTTTCTTGTTGGAAAATGCTCTAAAAATTAACTGTTCAGGCCTTTGCGTGGTGCTCTGTAAAAGTTAGGGTGGAACGCCTTATACACAAATCTTAAGATTTTATGATGAAAGTCACGTTTTTAAAAATTTAAAAATATAAACTAAAATGGCGTTGATTTCAGAAAAAACCGAGGAATGCAGCTAAGTCAAGATTTTGTAAGATTAGTCGTAACACAAAATACGACCTTAGTTAATAGGTCAAAGTGTATATAGTTGCGGCGCTCTTGTAAAATGAGTGTCAGGAATTGCATGACACTAAGAACATAGCGATTACTATACAGACATAGGAAAAGAGAAATATATTTAGATAGTTGTATTATTTGCGCATAATGCACATTATTTGACGAAAAATAAAATTTTTAAGAAACGAAACATATTGTTATAAAGTAGCTATTTAGTAATTCTGTTGACATTATTATTGCATCGTATGGATCTCAAAATGTCTAAGAAGTGACTATATTACTCGTTATGTAATATACGAGTTGTTCTTAATATCAGCTTAATAAACATAACAAGCGTGGAATTCTTTTAGTGTTGAATTAGAGGACAACTAACGTAGCCAAATCAACTTCTATTGCCATTACCATTTGGATGGAATATTGGATTGTAACACCATGCCTTATGCTGCCAGATTCAGCGTACGCACTGCTCTGACTGGTCTACACATGTACAGATACGTAAAAGAAGCAATAGCATATGTTACCTTAGGTAATTTATAGAAGAAAAGTGTTTTTACCAGTTTTAAATTATAACCTGTTGATAGGAAATTAGCACTTAAAGAGCGCAAAGGGCGAGACCACTGGAGTACACTCATGGATATATCATCCTGAATTATTTACGACTTTAGTGTTGCCACCCCGCCCATTACCACATCATCCAGCACTCCCACTCTCCTCCGACAATATGAAAAAAAAATGCTTGATCTCCAGTGATTTCGACCTAAACTATTCTTGGCAAAACCTTCTTACAGCCTTACTTAACCCCTTATACAAAATATCTCAAGCTCTTTAACATGCACAAACCCCTTTTCTTACATCCCTTCCTTATAATAATAATTTAAGTTATTTCTTCTCACCCAAAGACTTACAGTAAAACCAAACGCATTTTCGTTGTGTCGAAATAAAATTTTAGCGGAAACACAGGACTAATTAAGATGATGCTTATTAAAGTTTGTAGGGTAAACCACACAGATTTATCGGAAAATTGTCAAAATTATAAACAAATGGTTGAAAAAAAGAAAGAACAACCATTGACTCCAATAATTTGTAATAATACATATTTATTTATACATTTTGTGTCAAATAAGCAGATAATAATAGTAGAAAACTATTAACGCAGAAATAATAAAAAATTGTTATCGTAAAATTTTTTTTAGAAGTCATTACCTTACTAATAATAGGTTTAAATTATCCTAAACTTCCTTTAAGCTGAATAAGGAGGTATGATATCTACTACAGTAAGGTCCCGCTGCACACAGTAAAAATGCATGTAATGAAATTGGTGCTAACGGTAATGCGGTGCAAAAGAGAAAGCTTGTGACATCCTTAAAAGAATCTAATTTTATTGGCGATAAATCTTTACAAATGGGCTAAAGCTTATTATACACAGAATAATATTTTTTAAAGTCGTTAGAAATTTATGAAGAAAACTGTTTATAATCTTACAAAAATACAAGAATAGGTTGAAACAATTTTATGTAATTTGTAATATCATGCCGTAATCTAACTCGACAACAAAACATTTAAGCTTAAAAAGATCTCCCTGCTTTAAAATTTCGAATGTTTTTCAAAACAGCCCTTAACTTAAGACTCAAAAAAAAAAATTAGTTATATATTATAACTAAAACGATACGGAAAAACCCACAAATTGCAAGAAAATTTCCGAAACATAGAAAATAATTACAATGATAAATACATAGAAATAGTATGGGAATCAGTGATCCGTTGGAAGTAAGGTCGAGAAAACGTATACAAAGTGTATTTTAATTGTCTCAGTAAATTTTTTTTTTTTTTTCTGTAAGATTCGCTGACTGTGTGCCAGCCTCATCAAACTTTAAATCATATTCTAACGTACAACTTATTATTGCTTTTTGCTGCAGAATTTTTTAAATATAAGAAAGGATGCACTAGTGTTAAGTTCTGCAAAAAAAAAACAAGATTGAATAAAATCATCCCCGAGTGCGATTTCAAGACACGATCTTCTGTACACCAGACAGATGCTCTGGCCAACTGACCTATCGGCGGCCGTGAGCTCCACACACTGTAGGTTCTGATTAATCTTATTCTTGCAAGTTAAGTAATATTAATATTTGAACTAGTTTCCCGCACTAGCAAGGCATATTTCAGGTGTACAGAAGATCGTGTATTCAAATAACACTTGGAGATGATTTTTATAATTATTGTTATATTTACACACAATTCAAAAATAGTACATTTTTTGTTCTTTTTGACCAATTCTCCAGCAAAAAGTATCAGTAGGTTGTAAGTAAGAATATAATTTAAAGCTTGATAAAGCTGGTACACAGTCAGCAAATCTTACAAAAAAAAAAGAAAAATAAATTTACCGAGAAAATTAAAATACACTTTGTATACGTTTTCTCGACCTTGCCTCTAATGGATCACTGATTCCTTTACCATTCGAATAATAAATTAGATGGCGCTGATTTAATCTTGATTATTTAATACGAGTTTTGGATCAGAGAGAAGACTCTGCAGGAGAATAATTAAAGTATAATTATTACTTAACTTGAAAGAATAAGATTAAACAGAACCTACAGTGTGTGAAGCTCACGGGTCCCGATAGCATAGTTTGCAAGAGCATCTGTCTGTTTTACAGAAGGCGGGGTGTTTAAAGTATACTAGGGGATGACTTTTTTAATTCTTGCTTTATTTTCTCACAATTTAAAAATAGTGCATTTTTTATTCTATTTGGCGAATTCTCCAGCAAAAAACATTAATGAGTTTTACTTTGGAATTGAGTTTACAGTTTCGTGGCTGGCACACAGTCAGCAAATCTTACAAAAACAAAAAACAAAAATTACTGAGGAAATTGAAATACACTTTTTACATGTTTTCTTGACCTTGCTAACGGATCACTGACTCCTTTACTATTAAAATATTTATTTAGAGGGCGCTCGTTTAATCTTGATTATTTAATAAGACATACATATTAATGTACTTCGTATTTAATTGTTAACATTAAAATTTTATCGTAAAGATTAAAATGAATAACTGAAATATTTAACAATACATTAAAATATTTTTTACAACAGAAGAGTAAATAATTTAGTACGCATGATTCATTAATCACATACTTCGCTGCTTAGTTCGTCTGACTGCTCACATGGTTGCGGCGCTTTAACTACACTTTAGAGCCCAGACTCGCCACATCACAACATTTTAAATTTTTATATTGATGTAAGGAGACGTTATATCTCGATCTTAACAATTGAAAAATAACACAATGCCAGTTTTAAAGTATAACAGGAGTTAAGTTTCAAGGTCAAAATGGCATTTTCTGGAAAACTAATGACTTTATCAGAAATGAAAAAAAGTGATACACTGAAAAAACATTTTTTTTTCATTTTTAGTGTATTCGTCTTAATGTCGAAAAGTGCTCTAAAAATTGAGTGTTTCGGCACTCGCTCGGTGGTCTGTGAAAATCGAGGTGGAACGCATTATTCACGGATCTTGAGATTGTACGAAAAAAGTCGTGATTTCTACAATTATGAATTAAAGACTAAAATGGCGGTGATTTCGAAAGAAACGCAGGGAATTAAGCTAAGTTAAGATTTAGTAAGGTCCTTCCTAACACAAAACACGACTTTAGTAAGTTAGTCAAACTTTACGTAGTGATGGCAATATTGTAAAATAAGTGTCAGAGATTCTCTAAAACTAAAATCATGGCGGTTTTCATATAGTCATAGGTGAAGAAAAAGATATTTGCATAGTTGCATTGTTTGAGCATATTGTACTTTATCCAACGTAAGATTAAATTTTTAAGATGCAAAACATTTTGTTATATAAAGATTATTCAGTCATCCTATTGACATTTAAATCATATCGCATGGATTTAGATGTCTATGATGCGACTTTGTGACTATCTCAGTAATTTACTGACAACGTACTCTTATTATTTTAATGTATTGGTTATATTTCCGGAAAATGCTCCCAAAAGTAAGTGTTTAGGCATTTGCGCGTTGCTCTGTAAAAGTCAACGTGGAATACCTTACACACGGATCTTGAGATTTTATGAAAAAAGTTGCGTTTTCTAAAATAATTGAAGACATAAAAACACGCACTCATCCAATGCACATTCTGCCTAATACTATTCGTAATATTGTCCATGTCGTTGACAATGGTACCACTATTTTTTAGTTTTGACATTAGTTTACTTTTCTCCCTGATACTTTTATCTGTTGACTTTGCTTGGTTTCCTTTTATTGCTCTTCCAAAAACAGTGTTTGTATTTTAAAGAAATATTTTTTTGTTATCGCCTACCATATAAAAATGGCCTGTGCAGCCTCGTACTTAAATTGTTCTGTTCAACGTCACCCTAACTAATTTTACTAAACGCAGCGTATAACATATCGTATTCAAGCACCAGATTACTCAACAAAGGTGGATAGCATTGTCTTGATTAAGCCCTTCCTGAATTTTGGATGGATCAGATAATTTACAGTGGAAGTGAACCCTTTCTCTGATTTCTTGGTTGCATATTATTCCAAGGTTGACCAACTTATCAGATATATCAACGGATACAGAAATTTATTATAATTTTGATTTAATAAGTGAATCATAGGTGTTGAAAAATTCACAAATAATTGGCCAAGAAATAGGTTGTATTTCTATTTTTTCTCGATAATTTGTCGGACGATAAGTATTCGACCGCTGGTCGACTGATTAAGCTAATTTCTGCATTGGCAATATCATAATGTCTGTAGCATATACTTGGAGTTTGGCAAGCAATATATCAGAGATTTTCGTGTAATAAGTTTAGAGAATTGAAGTCCACCGATAGATGTTATCGTGATCTCCATTTTTCAATATAAGTGTTATAACAGATTCTGTGGTGTCAGTGGACATACGCTTATCTGTCCGTATTTGTTTTATCATTCCATGTATTTCGATGATTATTCGTTCTGCCCGTACTTAACCATCTTACCCGATATGTCATCTATTCAAGCTGTCTTATGTTTACATTTTTTTAAAGCCAACTATACTTCATTTAGTTTTGGTTTATAGATTCTCAGTTCTGCTGTATGTATTGCTGAGAACGATAAGGTAGCAGAGTCAGGTTAAATAATACTTGCAGAGATAACGGTGATGAAAAAGTTTATTAAACACAGTACAAATCAAATTTTGAATAATAACAACGATGGAGTGACATTATATGTTAGTTTAAGGAGAGCAGTAGCACGAGATCTATTAGCAGCGCGGAGGATGGACACCAAGTGAAGTCTCGCATGGAGACGACCGACTGACTGAGGTGCGAGCCACGGGGCAGTGCCATCTAGTGCATATTACATGGGGGAAATATACAGACGTATAATGCATATTCCAACGATTGCCATCTTTATTGTCAGGTGTCTTGTCGTATTTGTATGTATGTTAGGATCAATGTCCGCCAACGACCATGGCTAGCAATGGTCGTTCGAAAATAATCTACTTATTTTATTACTGCTTATTTCACAATGCTATTTAAATCTAAATGTAAGTTGAGTAAGACTTTTCTACAAAAAATACATGATTATACTTGATCATAAAAAATATATGTTCTATTGCCATACAATACTTTATTTCAAAAAAGAACTTAAAATTCACGGTATACACTGTACATCATATTATAAAAATTGCATAACTGCACACTATAATTATATAAGTATAATTTTATTTCGAGTACACATGTCCAAAATTGTAAACAAATATCAAGTGACGTTTTTGAACTTGTCTTCGCAAGTAAGGTAGGAAGGGCCAATTTTCTATATTGATAATGTCCTGCTTCGTTTGCACTGGACTATTGACAAGTGAAGGTCTTTTCATATGTGTAATACTGTAATGTTGCAAGATGACAACGAAACGTTGTATGCACAGATGTCCATCTTTAATGTAGGAGTAATAATAGGCTTGACCAACTATTGATCTAAACCGAATGGTAAATATAAATAGGTGGAAATTTATTAAGATCATCTGACTACATTTACTATACTTTAATCTCTAAAATACAAACAATTTTAGAAGTATAGTATGATGATGATGCTAATTTATTGAAATCCTATTGATATGGAAAAGCTTTAAGAAGTATTCAAAACCTCAATAAAGTTAGGGTGTGACAACATAATGTTTAGAGAAAGTCAAAGTGCCACGTGGACTCCGCTTGAAAAAACATATCGGTAATATAGTGTACTTTATATTCTAAATTAAAGCTGAGTATTGTATGCTAAGTAAACATTTTTTTGTTAATCCTACAGTTCCACTATTTTTATAAACGAAGCGTACTACCAAATATTGTGTGTGCGGTGAATTTCAAGTTTTTCATTTAAAAAAATTGTATAGCGAATAAACATATATTTTTATGCTTAGCGACTACAGTCATATATTTCTGAATTAAAAGTCCAACTGACTTACACTAAAATAAAGATGCATTGTGTAATCAAAATTGATGAAATAGTAATATTACAAAATGATCAAGATAATGAAAATAAACCTTATATGCTAGCTTAAATGTAGGGTAAGACTATAGGCGGATATTGTACACTATCAAAGAACCACGACTAGCAATAATCCTCTTAAAATGTTACAAAATAATCACTGCTAGTCTTGGTCAATTTATACAACTTTTTAAACGACCATGGTGAGCAGTGGCTGTGTTCGAACTCCCATGGCTAGCAGTACTCGTTGGCAAACTTTGATCTTAACATGTGCAATAAATAGCCCGTCAAGATAGTGTTTAATTGCTTCAAAATCCTAATGTTGTATGGAATAATATTTCCAAAATTTTTTTGACTTTAGCATCCTTTTTGAGCTTAATTTATTACCGCATATATCGTACGTGCACTTAAAATGTTTTAGTTATCTAATATATTCCGAATTGTATTCTTTTACAGCTCCCTTTCTTAGAGTTTCACCATCTTTTTTTACCAATATTATGGTAGTTATACAGAGTATTCTGAAACTATTTCAGGAAAACTATACTACTAGATTAGGCTTGTTAAGCCAAACAAAAAAGCTTCTTACTGAATTTCAATCTGATGCGTAGCTTTCGAGATATTGTCAATTTAAAATCAAGTAATTTCTGCATTACGTAACAGGCTATAACAGTTTTTCAAGCATTTTTTACAGTAATTATACAGTATTTTGATACAATATTTTGACTTAACAGTGTCTCAAAAACCATGCATCAGATCGAAATTTAGTAAATGGCTTTTTTGTTCGTCGCGACAAGCTTAATCTTGTGGTATAGTTTTTCTGAAATATTTTAGGAATACTCAGTACATGTTTATAGATTTGCTTTATTATCGTTATCAGGATATGCTACTTTTGCTTTTCGTCGTTCATTGATCACGTTTCACACTTACCATTGAAACACGGTTTTTTACATTTTTTGGATTGTATCCAACAACAATTTGGCTTGTTTCTCTAATTTGGCTTGCTTTCCCTAAACTTTCTCAATTTATGATCTACACTGATAGTCAGTCCCGATTTGGAAATATAGTTTATTTATCAATTAAGCTGGTTTGCAATCTTTTGTTGATATTCGACGTGCTTATTCGTTTTCCTTGGCTTATCGACTTGAAATTTTCACTTATTTCTGCTGTATTCGATTCATTAGTTCTGTATATAGCTGACTATACCTATTATTTTGCAAGAACTAATAAGTGGTTCCTGTTGTAGGAAATACTTTTCTTATCGGGTGACATTAACGTAGTCTTATTTATGTCTTTATGCTTAAAACATGTTCTTTTAACTATAATGTATTCTCAAACAGCAAAGTTAATAACCCTTTCACCATTATCACTGCGCAGTCTCTCTTCTTTGATGGTTTCTTTGAAACTATTTTCTCCACCTATACACGTTAAAATCTTTTAATATTACTTAAGTATCAAAAAAAAAGTTCTTTTGTACAGTTATTTAAATTTAGCAAAAAAGTTATCATTATTATTGATGTTACTATCCTCTTTCAGTGCATATACATTAAATTATAAATAGCTGTACCATATGTGTACTACTCTTCAAAATGATTTCCAATTATTTATCACCCTAAATCCCCTTATACTTATTGCGAGTTTCTCCTCAACAAAAAGGTTGACCCAAAAGATCCACCTCTGCTTCCCCCATAAATAAAGACATACTCCTCTATTCGCATCATATCTTCGTATGAAGGTCTAGTTTTTTGTACAGTCACGATGTTCATATTGCACTAATCTGATTATTTACCAACTCCTTGGAGTGTACAGTTCCAATACAGCGTTCTAATATCTTTCGTTGCAGGTCTGTAATTCATTAGTTTAATCATTAGTCGTAATACTTTTTTTATTTAGTTGCTTTAACGTTCTTGTTAATAATATCAGCACGCTACAACACCTGCTCTGATATCAGGTAGGCCCACCATACTAGGAGTTTTCTCCAATGCGCCTGCTTAGCCTCGATCGCATGGTTTCTCGCAGCCTCTTTCCTACCTCTACTTCTAGTGCCCTAGCAGGTGGCAGGTTAGTCGTCAGCTTTGACAGCATCAAGCTCTTTTTACAGATCATTGTACACATTGTTTTTTTCAAAGGCGGTGTTTTTGTGCTAATAATTCATTTACGATGCATGTATATACATACAAATATAGTGTAACAAATTAGGTATTATGACATTGGTAAAATAAATTTTGGGCATATGGTATACAAATCATACAGTATAAAATATAAATCACAAAAATTTATGCAAGTAACAGCGTTATGATTAACTTATTAGAAAAAATAGATTAGTTTTTGGATTGGTGTTTATGCCGCTGCTCAAACTTTGTACCTCAAGAGGGCTGTGGATAACAGCTAATACGTTGTACCAATATACAAATAAATTTATTGACAGCATAGCTATCAGTGATCTATTCTTTTCAATTAATATCAAATATATTTGCTCCGTTAATAACGATTGCGGTGTTAATTTTTCAAAAATGCAAAACATGTTTTTTCCTACCCTTAGTGAACGATGAGTTAATTACACCCACGTCTGCTACCTACTAGCTATACGCGGTCGTATGTATTACAACCTGATTAACTAATTTATTATATTAAATAAATGATTTGATTGATGTCATATCATTAGTTTTTATAATGATACAAGTCACGAACCTTTCCGCAACCCATGGACACGCTGTGTTGTGGTAACAGGGACTCATCGAACAGCACATCTATGCATACAACACAGCATCTACAGACAGACCATCCACCACAGACTTTTTAATAGTCAAAGAAAAAGCTTATTTGAAGAAAAATTGTTTGATATACAAGACAAAAGAAAGAAAAGGTAGTGTACAGATATTTAAAGTTGTTATTGGATAAGTACTATATTTTCGATTTCATTACTTTTGATGCTTTTAGAATTGATGTGATGCTTAATTAATTTAGTCATCATAAGTATTATCGACGTAATTACATGTATTAAGACGTAACTATTACATTTTACCATTAATGTTGTATCGCATCGACAGCGTGTAACGCACAGCACAGAGCAGAGCAACAACAAAGAGCAAATCTTAGAACCATTGTATACTAGCTCACATGCACAGATAGTACACAAAAAGCCAAATACACTGGTGCTATGAAAAGCCGTATGTGGTTTATTTGCTTAGCTAAAGACTCGCAGAAAACGAACCGTGGATATCCTGCCACAGGCCCATCCTGACACGAGGCGTACAGCATCGCAAATGGACCGAAAATGTGCCTTATAGTGATTTCAAGAAACAAAAAATTTACAAGAGGATTTTCTTTTAACTAAAAATATACGCAACAAACGTATACAAGAATTTAACGTTACCCGGAATGCACTACAAGGGAATGCATATCCTATGCACTACAAGTCTATATGTTGGTATGCGTACAATAAGAAATGTATGCAAGCCGGAAAAAATATGAAAAGTTTAATAAAATTATTTATTAAAATAAAAATATAATGATTTTTCAACTATATCATTAAAAAGATCAAAAACCTCTTTTCATGCAAATTTTTTTTACATCAGGTGAATGTTCTAAATTATTGTATATAAAAATGTTCTTAACATTGTAACATCTAAATAATGTTAAATATAATTGACCGTAAGAAAATAAGGGCTTCTTTAAGTACATACCTAATCCATCTAATCTGTTCTAGAAAATTAAAAAAGTAAAGGGTCAAAAGACAGATGAATGACATAAGAGAAAGTGAAGGTATATAAAACCAAAAAGGAAACAATGCAATAGATAAGTGACGTTAAGTCAGTAATGGGAGTCGGACTGCGGCAGAGCTAGCGACACTTAATTTACCGATACTAAATGAGCGACACTTAATTCGGCATGTACGAGGTCTGTTCAAGAAATAAGGTGAATTTTCATTTTTCTTCAAAAACATTTATGTATTCATCAATTTTTTGTTTTCCCTTTAATGTAGTCCCCCTTAGATATAATACACTTGTGCCAGCGTCTTTTCCAATCCTCAGAGCAGTTCTGATATGCACTTTTTGGTATTCCCTTGAGCTCTCTTAGTGATTCGGTTTATATCTCCTTAATCGTCGTAAAACGCCGTCCTTTCATGGGTCTCTTCAATCTTGGGAACAGTAAAAAGTTGCAGGGAGCATAATCTGGTGAATACGGTGGCTAAGGCATGATGACGGTGCTGTTCTTGGCCAAAAACGTACAAATGAGCAATGACTTGTGAGCAGGTGCATTATCGTGATGCAAAAGCCATGAATTGTTTTTCCACAATTCTGGACGTTTTCTTTGTATTGCTTCTCGCAAGTGGTGCATAGCTTCAATATAATACTCCCTATTGACCGTACGACAAAGTGGTAAAAACTCCTCATTCACTACGCCACGGTAATCGAGAAGAACAGTCAGCGAAACCTTCACAGTTGATCGAACTTGGCGTTCTTTGTTTAGCCTTGGCCCTCCTGGGCTCTTCCATTGGGACGATTGTTCTTTAGACTCGATGTCATAACCATATACCTATGATTAGTCACCAGCTAGTACCCTTTTAAGCAAATCTGGATCGCCGTTGACGTCATTCAATAATTTATGAGCGATGCTCATGTGACGGTTTTTTTGGTCAAAATTCAGAAATTTCGGAACAAACTTCGCTGCCACACGCTTAATGCCGAAAATTTCCGAAAAAATTGCATGGCATGAGCCAACTGATATGCCGACATCCTAAGCAACTTTTCGAATATTGATTCGATGATTCTGCATAACAATTTACTTCACTTTCTTAACATTTTCTTCGATTTTTAATATGTTGGGGCGTCGAGGGCAAGCGTCGTCATTTACATCTTCTCGACCTTCTGTGAAAGACTTGTACCACTTGTATACATTTTTTGGACTCAGAGTACACTCACTGTATGCCATTGTTAACATTCCAAGTGTTTTTAAGCACTAAATTTTATTTTTTAGACAAATTTAATGCAAATTCTTTGATCAATTCGTAACACAAAATACGACTTTAGTAAAAGAGTCAAAGTTTACGGAGTTTCGGTGATCTTGTAAGATAAGTGTCAAAAGATCGTGACAATAAAAAAAAGCGCCTAATATATAGTTAAAAGTTAGAAAAAATATATTTGGATAGTTGCATTATTTGTGCATGATGCACTTTATGTGACGTATAATAAAATTTTTAAGAAACGAAACCTCTTGTAACAGAGCAAATGTTCAGCCATCCTATTGACATTAAAACTATATCGCATGAATCTAAAAATTTCTAAAATAAAATTGGATCTTCTATTACTATCACTTCTACTAATACTACTAATATAAATACTACTACTTCTACTCCTACTACTACTACTACTACTACTACTACTACTACTACTACTACTACTACTACTATCACTACTACTACTAAGAATACTGCAACTACTACAACTACTACTAGGACTACTACTTTTGCTACTGAAACTACTATTACTACCACAACTACTACTATTTCTACTACTACTACTACTACTTATACTTATACTACTACTACTACTACTACTACTACTACTACTACTACTACTACTACTACTACTACTACTACTACTACTACCTAACCAACAACTTCGACTTTATATAGTGTTGCATTAGAAGATAGCTAACATAGCAAAATCAATATCTATTGCTATTGGGATTTAAATGGAATATTCGACTGTAACACCATGCGTTATGCTGCCAGATTTAGTGTACTGACAACTTTGACAGGTTTAAATATTTACAGATGCGTGGAACAAGCAATAAATTAAATGAGGTTAGGTAACCCATAGAAAAAAAGTATTCACGCGAGTTTTAGATTGTAGACTGTTAATAGGAGGTTAGCTCGTACAGCTTGCAAGTGGTGGAATGCCTAGAGTGCACTAATAGATATATTTTCCTATAATATACACGACTTGGGTGCGGCTACTGCCCCCTCTTACTACACCTTCTAGCACATCAACACCTCTCCTAAAAAATAAAGACAAAATCTTTCTTTACCAGTGATTTAGACCTGAAGTATTCTGGGCAAAACTCCCTTGCAGTCTTGTTTGACCCCTGATACAAAAATCCTCAAGCCGTTTCACATCAATGTACCTTTATCTCCTCAACCACTCTACAATAATACCTTGGGTCACTTCTTTTCCCCTAAAGCCCTACAGTGTGACCGAACGCATTGTTGTTGTGTAAATATAAAATTTATGTGGGAATGTAGGTCCGGTTAAGATGATTCTAATTAAAATATATATGTTGAACTAAACAGATTCATAGAAAATTATCGCAATAAAAAAAAATTTTTAGAAATAAGAGACAACAACCATAAGGTCCATATATCTGTTTATACATATTTGTTTATACATTTTATTTTAAATTACCAATCAATTATAGCGGAACATGATCTAGCATATAAGTATTAAACAATCATAGTCACACAAAATTTTTTAGAAGTCATCACCCTGCTAATGACAGGTTAAAACTACTCTATACTACTTTTTAGCTAAATAGTGAAGTAAAGTATCGACTTAAGTCACGTTTGCTTTTAAAGTTATCCCAAAGGTGTTTTCAAGGTTATTATATGCGAATTTTATTTTTAATTTTGAAAATTTAAATTGGTATATTAAATATGGCACCCAAAATGAGAAATCCGTTTTTTATTATTTTGATTGCTCATTTAGAGAATTTTAAGATCGCTAAATACGAATTTTTACGAATTCCAACATTTTAAAATAGTAGATATAAAATGTTAGTCATGATGAATTATAATGGTAAATATAATACAGTATGATTCTTTCTTGTTCAGATTATAAGATATCCTGCAATCAATGAATACGAATTATTATCCGAATTCAAAAATTTGGAATGCGTTATTAAATATGGTGTCTAAAGTTTCAGAGTTTTTTTTCCCGTAAACATTAGGATTTTTTAAGTTGCTAGCAATAAATCTTACACGAATCTTTTCAATAAAAAGTCGGATAAGTTGCCTAACGGAAGAGTGAGCAGCATCTTTTTTCCAAACATTGGTATGTGGAGTATTTTAAGATTTCTAAGTATATAATTTATTATACGTTTTGACATTTGTAATAAATTAAGTAATAATATATGAAATGAATCATAATATAGTGCGATTCGTGATAAGATAATTCTCTTTGCTTCTTGTTGATACAACTAAACACCTTATGTGCATATCTATATATATTGTAAATACATTTTCATAAAACCTTATGGCTTCCGTAGTTGTATTGAGTAAAAGTTGTAGTACAAATTTTATTAAGAAGGCAGGTCCTTCATTAAATTTTTATGATACGATGATAATTATAGACCAAACAGCTGACGGTAATTTGGATGACAATTTTATTTAAAACAGCGACAAAAAATTATCATCATTCATCATACTTTTTTAGGTTTTTAATTGTTATCAAAAATATCAAAGGTATTACGATATTTTGATCAATTTTCTCGTTGTTTTAAACACAGCCGTTGAATTAACGTACTATTATCCATCTTCATCGGCGTAATCACTGTCTTCTATATTTTCTGTTCCACTGTCTTAAAGAAAATCGTAATTACTGTCACCATGCTTGCCACTTGTACAAGATTCAGTTGGATCTAGTCTATTATCTTGATTTTCTTTTTTAAAAACCATGGTTTGTAAATAAAATGGTTATTTATCTCGCTCATCTTAGGCCAAAAATGTCAGAACTACTTACTTCATCCTAATGAACTATGAATTTTTGTTGTCAGCCTGTTATTATTCTTTTTCTTTATACAGTCATTTATAAGGCTATACGTTTGATTATATAAGTAATATACTTGGATTACTGGTATAAATAGCTATGAGAAATATGTCGGTTAGTCGTGCCACTCTGCTGTTTAGTCATGAATGGTTTATAAAGCTCTTTCTATATTCTTTATAATAGGTTAAGAATTACAATTTTCATAAGCTTATGGCCACTTATGCTCATTTTAGTCCAATCATACTATACGTAGTATTAACAATAAGTTGTGTAGCAAAAATGCATCTAAATGGTTATCTGGTAAAAGAAGTCATAATCATATGTGTCCTTTGATCTTAAAGTTATGAAAGTCTTTAGCATAAATAATGTAGGCTTCTAAAATTTCAAGAACTTGCAGAATATAACCTGTCAAATGCCTAGATTATAAAAGTGTAAAACATATCCAATACTAGATGTTGTAGTAATAGAATTGCATGTCCTGTATGATTGCCTTTCTGTATCACAAGCTTCTATACCCAAGTACTGTCACTTGTTTTCAATCATTCAGAATAATAATATGCTTCTCCGTACAAGATAAATTGTTTAAATATACTTTTTAAGGAAGGTTTTTAATAATATTCTTGTTGAATTATAATTCAACGATATGGTACTTGTAAAATTTTAATGAAAAATTTGAATTTTCTCGAAAATATAGACTATCACTTTTAACACAATAACTCCGAAAGCCATAGTGTTTTTATGAACACTTGTGATATTATACATGTATATGTGAGTAATATTTTTACCCTTCTAATATTAATTCCTTCAAATTTAAGTATACGATTATGCTATTAGAAAAATAAACTCAAAATTTTCACAGATTTCTTTGGGCTTTGGAGCTCGAGATACGTCCTTTCAAAGTCCCAAAAATAGCCTGGATTGGAATTGTTACCCAATGATCCAAAATTTATATCTCAAGTTCCTGTAAACCAATTTTGATTCAACATCGCAAACTTTATTTATCTGAATCTCTAAATTGTATACAAAAAATCTTAAATATCTGGGTATTAAGGCCTTTTTTTGGAAACTAGTATAAGGATTTCTATTTTTTTTTAATTTTCTAGTTTTCATATTCATAACAGCTGAGGAATTTGTAGTAAGGAACCTCAATACTTTTCACATGTCACATTTGATAGAATATCTTATAACCTCAGATACACTGGTGACTAGGACGTATTTGACGAATTAAAAGCAAAGCTCAAGTTGTTCAAAACTTATTTCTTTTTGGCGTTTCTTGCTATTTTCAAAGTGGTAACGCTCATTTCTGACAACTTTGAATATCATAAAATATTAGCTTAAAATGGATTTTTGTATGAACAGTACTTTACAGTCAAGAAACATTCAAGTATTTACATTCATATTCCTTATTCAGAACGTCGAAAATTGAGTAGTTTGCCTGTTTAGTGAGCCAAACTGTCGAGAGTTATACTCTCTTGTTACGTTAACTACCTTGCAAACTTTACTACCTTTATTCTACGTAATCGTAGAAATCTCCAGGTTCTTGGACAGCTGTGCAAAGGAATATATAGTAAATTTTCAAGTACTAGATCTGTTCAAGCTCGTTTTATCTTATTTTGTAAAAAAATCTGCATATCATCGCTTCTTAACGACCAAGAAATTTTTCTTTTACACGTATAAATAACTCTCTATACTCCTTATTCCTAAATCTTTAATCATCTTACTTTTAAGAAATTCGTCACATATTAATACATATGATACATTATTTTTACGATTATGACGTTCACATATGTAGAGAATCAAAAAAAGTCTTACACTGATGAAAAAACTCTTTCTTGGATTCTAACTAATCATAAAATATAATTGTATAATTTACGGGTCAATGAAACTTTTTTTCAACGCAAAGCTCACTTTTCTATTAATTTTTTTCGTTGATACTGTCGTTACTTTAATTATCATTCTATTTTTACTAATCTGAATGTTGCGATACTGCATTTTAGTGTTTTGCAATGATTCAACGCCAACAAATCGTTGTTCAAATGACTTGTATTTGTCGACTTTACTTTTTGACACCCATAAGACTGAAATAAATTGTAAAATCATTAAATTAATGGAGTTTCTGACGTTTACTTGTACAAATCGTTTCATTTAATTTAATAAATAAAATTGTGGTACTTCTAAACTTTATCTCATCAACCCTATTGACTGCCTACTTATCTACTTCACGAACTCTAGTTATTTGGCCTTCTGTAATGGATCTAGTGATGTAACGCATAACGATACATTTAAATGTACCACCAACAACATCGCAGGGTGACATTTCATAGCTTGTGTCAAAGAAACAATACGATTCGAACTTTATACTAAAATTATTTTCGTAGTTTATGTACTATACATAACAATAATTATTCAGCTAACACATACAAAAAATTATACTAAAAAAAGAGATTCGTTTTAACTATACATAACTTCCTTCATCCAGCTATACTGTTCCGTAATTACATCCATAAATTTTGCAGTAAACTTACAGAATAAGTGAAATAATCTATAGAATCACTTATTACGCAATAGTTTACATTTAACAATTCGCTTATGTTTTCTGTATTAACTAATAGGAAAATTGATGCAGAGTAGCTTGCGAGTAGTTGTAGTAAAAAGCCTGCATGGAGAGAAGTACACAACACCATAGGAACACGCTCTGCTCAACTCACTCACATAAGAAGATGACTTACTAAAAACAAAACACATAAAATGATATATTTTGATCTGTTCTTTCCAATGTTGCAATTGGTTTTTATTTTAAACTTTTTTTTAATAGAGAAAATTACGGTTGAAGTTCAAAACGTTATTATGAAAAAATAAGTTAAAAAAATTTTTTTTTTCTTGTTTCATTTGACAGATCAAGTATTAAGCTACAATCCCTTAAATTTTAAGGTTGGAAAAGCAAAAGATAAACGAGTAGCGGACAAACAAAAGTGGCAGTATGTGGTCAGAGGTATGTATACTACGTATTCCTTCAATTTCTGGGTTATGAGTACAAACCTTTACGGCGTTCTTATGCTTTTTTTATCCCTATAGATATCAATCTCACCACGCACTGCTGTCATTGATTCTGTACCATTTGTTCATATTTGGCCCTTTCAACTTGAAAATTCGATGAATTGTAGTTCAACACTTACTCTTTTTAGTGTTGCAAGAAAAAAAAAAATTTAGAACGAATTTTTTCGCAATAACGGTTAGAACTTTAATCGTAATTTTCTCTTTAAAATAAGGTTTAATCTAAAAACCAATTGCAACATTAGAAAGAACAGATCTAAATCTGTCGATTTATGTGCTTAAATATTTTTTTTAATGACTTACGTTCCTCTGTTAGCGAGTTGAGCAGAGCATGTTCCCCTGGAAAAATGGGCCTCGCTCGTTAAGTGGCCAGACCTCAACGGATTTGCTCATATACACTCTAATAAAGACGTAAACACTACCCATAGATGACTTTTAAAACTCTTTTCTCTGTTTCTCTACTTAATCAAAGTATTATTTATTAATTGAATTACAAGTTTAAAACTTTTCACTCCATCGGTTATGGAATATTTTACTCTATACATAGCTTGTAAGTTTATAAACGTTCATCTTAACTAAAAAATAATAAGATTGCATTAAAAATTTTTTAATTGTAGTATTACTATCTTTAAATTTAAACAACTTTCTAATTGCCAAAAAATATTTTATATTTTACATTAACATACCTAAACTGATATCACGCTAGAATAAAATACATGAGCTTAAGAAGTAGATAACGATGAACGAAAGCTAACCTAAAGTGTAAATATTTAAAGACCAATAATACTTTTGTCGACTGTAAATGTTAAAACAAGACAAATTCAAGACAGATCGTCTGTGGCGCAGATCGCTAACAAGCCACACTGAAGAGTCCAAGTTGGCCATCTGGGACGAAACGAATCTTCTCCTTCCCTTCGATTCCTCTCCTTTAAATAATATTAATATTTATTTATTAGTTGGACTGTAAGACCGATATAAATATTTGTCTTGTTTCTAAAGTGTAAATAACTAGCATGTCCAGAAGTTTCTTGCACCTAGAATATAATTGCCGGCATCATCTATTTTTGCGGGAGCTGTTGACTGCAAGTATTTTATAAATTCATGCTTGATATTAAGGGTCTGATAAAATAAAAATCCGTTTTATTGGCCCATAGTTAGCACTAAAGTTCAACGATCTTGTTAACATACATTGATTTGGTCTGTCCTGAAAATATTCATTTTTAATAAGGGTGAAGCAATACACGTGGCCGATGTCAAGTTGGTTCCCTAGATAAAGGAAACGTGATATGTATGGTCAAGTTGGTACCCGGGTGATAAAAGCATATGGTCTAGTTGGTTCTTGGGCGATAAAAGTATATAGTTGAGCTGGTTCCCAGTCGGTGAAGCCTCTGATAAAAAGAAAGTATCAAATGATTGCACAGTACATTAGAACTCTTCGATTTAAACTTTTTCTCTCAAGAAGAACAACAGTATTTTTTGCATCCTCACGAAGTAGAAGATTGTTTTACTGAAGATTTGATTAGTATAATACCGCAGAACAAGAAAGTAAAACAATTTTTTGACATTACCTTTCATAGTTACATCAATGAAAAGGCGTCTAGACCTTCATCTACATAGGCTAAACTTTCATCGTCTCTCTGTCCAACAGCAAACAAATATGAGTAATTTTATTAGCACTCCAACAGTATGTTTTACACGTCAAATCCAGACCTCGTTTAATTGGTAGAAGCACTTAAAGTAGTTTAAATAAAGGTATATATAAGACTCGCTGGTACAAAAATAATATCCAAAACAACTTTAAAGAGAGAAAAAAATATTATTTATGTGATATAAGAAATAATACAATTTCAAAGTAGTTCTTTCGCTCGTATTGAGTATGTACAAGCTGTTTCAACAAAATTTTTACGTACGCAGACTCTGTTATTTGCCCATACGCAATAGTTTATCAAACATTTATTCGTGACACTTGAATTTAAGTTTTTTTTTTCATGTGCCAGTATTTTACATTTTAATACTGCCCGTATAAAGCCTGGTTAAAGTGTGTCGGGAGACGAAATGTCATTGATAGGTACACAGCAGTCTTTTCGCCTGGAATCGACTCAACAATATGATCTTATCGCTCGGGTACAACTTGACAATAGGCTTTTATGAGCGAAGAATCAACTACACACTTTTCTTAGATTTGGGAACCAACTCGACATCTACAACGCAGAAAATATGCGGAATAAAGTTGGTTTTTGTTAAGGAAATTAAAAATTTCCAAACCGACGGAACCTCATTTTTATTTATTTTTTCATGTCATGCAGAAATTAAATTATTTGAAAAATGCCATTAAGCCTTAGCTACCCGACGTGTAAAATTTACCTCAATCTTTTTTTTTTGCTTTTTTTTATAATTCAATATTACTGTTTCGTTAAATAAAAAAGTATAATCTAGTATATGCAAAAATGAGTTATTTCTATGATTACCAGGCATTTCCTAAGCATTTTGCCTGAAAAAAGAATTCTTCAATATCTTTAACAAATTACACGAAACCTAATTAAATAGCTTTTGTTTTTACAAGATAAAAGTGAAAATATCCTATGCCAAAAATATTATTTTTTTTACAAATGCTATCGTCATTTAATTTCAGATAAACCTTTTCATGACATGAGTAAGTAGACAGATAATTGTTATGTTAATATTCACACTGAAAGTGAGTAACTCAAATTAAAGCAGAAAAATAATTACATAGGTTTCAATCTTTTCCTGCGGAGGATATTTTAGTTAATTAAAACAGAATAGTAAACTTTTACAAAATTTCATAGGGCTCTAACTGTGATCACCATAAAAACGTATATCTTAGGTCTTTTAATTTTCTTCGTAAATACTGTGATCCTTTTAAAAACATAAAAATCATATAGTTATTAATCTTGAGATACGTGGGCAAGAACATTGTGATGCAGCCCTTGATAATTTATTCTTAAAAATTATACCCGGTCATAAAATCTGCCATGATTGTGAAACTGCTTTTCGTCAGAACTAAGAATGTGAAACAGAAAGTTTTAATACTGTGGGCCCAACAGATTTAAGCAATAGCAGTTGTGAAGCAGATTTAATACGATTCGAGATAATCAGCAAAATGGAAACAATCTATTCATCTGATCCTAATATAAAACCTGAAAGTTAGAGTTGAAGTACCACTGTTGAGTCAATTGCTAGTAATTTTTTAGACTGTACCGTTCTAAGCTACGCTGAATTATCAGTAAATACTGTATTGATAGTTTTAAGTTACAATATTCAGATAATCTCTAATTTTACAAGACCAGGCAAGTACATGATGCTGAAGATGTTGAACACGATATTTGCAAAAATTTTATCCACGTCATGGCAAAAGCAAGTAAGTTTGATATTGTTGTTTCTGAACCTGTCACAAGAAATATTACGTAAGGTTAAATAAAACAAGTATTATGAAACTCTTAAAAAAATTTCAATACGCTAAAACTGTTGATGAAAAAATTAAAAACGTGTCATTGTTGCCGAGAAATAAGAACAGAAACAAAATTTGTCAATAGTTGGCCTGCACTGGTTATATGTACTACAAACTTAATTAGTTCAAAAACAATAAAAGATATGTCTTTAATTAAAGTTTATGAAATCTAAAGTATATTGTTTATTATTCGTTAGAATATCTCAGCTTCTCATCAGATAATACGACATAATAATGGCAATAAAAATGTGTATATATATATATGTATATATATGCATATAAATTAAAATAAAGATTAATACAACGAAAATATATGAATAAATATAAATATAATATGTTATATATATAGATCTAATACATATAATATAGTAAAATTGCCTCAAATATTTTTCTGACCAGTGTAAAATTTATCACCTGAGAAAAGCAAGTAAAAAATAATTTTGGTGCATGTGCCAAAGCAAATTTTGTTACAGTATAGTCAAAAATAGAAAAAAAATAATCTGGAAGACAAGAATGCATGAAATGTATACTGAAGCATAGAATAATTTATCATAATCTCTATCAGAATTATATAATGATTATGGTTCTCAATTCGCAAATTTTTACTTTAATTTTATATTTTAACTATATATCAAACACAAAAATCAATGGTAGTGAAGGCGACATTTATGATCTTATCAAGAACAAATATTAATAATATAAAAAAGAAACTTGTCTTTTCTCAGACTGTGTTAATTAAATAGTTTATCATTATATTTATGAATAATGAATAAGAAATAAGAAAAATTTTAAAGTAATATTTAATTCATACACACATATTCTATATATTTTTCAAAAAATATCACAAGTCACGTAAGAAAAGTTTCTTGCGGATTTTAGAAGGAATAAATCAGCTTAATAGTGATTTCTACCTTAATGACAAAAATACGTTCACTTGTCCAGGAAAAGGGAGTATGTATCAACTTATGATGAGTATAGGGTAAAATTTTTCATCCAATAAAATTGGCTTCATTATATAGTTCACGATTTAAACTTGATCCATCCAGACTTTTACATATAACAACTCCCAAGCTACTCTGCATTCACTTTGCATTTATTAAAAAAAAAGGAAAAAGCGAAGTATAAAAAGTGTTTTATTGTGTGATAAGTGATGCTAAGGATTATTTCGCTAATTTTGTGAATGATTTTAATGGAAATGTTATGGATGTTTTTGAAGAATTGTATAACTGGATCAAGAAAGTTATATATTATGCCTTCCTTGGACTTTTTTAAGGGCTTGTACCCTCGGTAGAAGAAATGCGATTCGCTACGAATGTGCATCCGTCCAGGGCGCTCCACGGTAGGAGAAAAAGCACTTTTTCGGTTCCAAAGTTTCTAGAGAACACAATTCTGTACCGTTTTTTAAAAATTTTTTTTTATGTCAAGGTGATTTGTAAACCATCTGCCTAGACCAATTTTTTATTTCCTTCTTAATAACATTGCAAATCATCTCAGATATAGTATATTTGATGATTAATCATGATAATTAAAAAATTATGAAAAATAAATCCAAGATAGCAGCAGCAACAGATCCAATATGGCAGACCGAATTTTAAAAAAATCTTGAACAGCAATCATTCTTATTCGGGGGGTTTAGGGGTCGCTAAATATATATCTATCATTAAAATTTGTAATCTCAAGATAACCATTTATATGAGGTTGACAAAAATTCAAAGAGTTATCGAATCGTTGCAAACATTTCTACTCAGGGCTTTTTGTGGTCGGTAATTACTAGTATATTTTTAAATATTAATTACGCCTTGAGCTACACAATTTTATTTTATACGTAAACAGACAAAAAACATCAATTTGTATCAATTTTTAACAACTCTCAATACATCACTAAACATATGACTTACCAAAAACTTGATATATTATTGGCATTAAGGATGGTTATAAACACAAAGCACTTATACCACTTTTGTTTAGAGATAAGGAGTTGACGACCCGTTCCCATGGCTTGGGTGCAACCCGTTTCTAATTATCTATCTTTGCGGTGTTAACCATAGTTAATTGTCATGCCGACATCCTGAGATTTATGAATTTCCAGTAAAAATCGAGTAGTGCGGTAGCGCTACATGCATGCTTTAGTAGCAGATAGCAGACGACTCATTGCACCGCGCTATTACATACGTGTAAATTTGCCTCCCCGATATTAAAAATGAAAGAAAAAATGTGTCACATCGCTGTAACCCTGATATTTTGCAAAACAGCCTCATAATATCGTTGTTTATTATTATGTAGACGTGCTATGCTTATTCTAATATTCTTTAGTGTTTTTTCCCAATCGACTAAAACTTTTTAACCCTGAAGTTAGCCGCGAGTTAGTTACAGTCATACAATCGATATATCGATGGATACTCTAGTGGCCCATTTTAGAATTGCATTCTTACATAGTTTTCTTATGAATATTCTTGACTCCGATGACAAGTGAATATTCACAAAAAAAAAGCACAGAAAAATTATTTTGGTAATAATTCATAAAATAGGTGTCAAACAAGACAATAAGTAACTGTAAGCTCTGATAAGCAGGAGTAGCGAGAAAGATACTAGAATCATATTTATGGAGTGTTGTCCTAAGTACACAGTAGTCTAGTGCACTCAGCGGTAGTTTACTAATTCGTAGATCAGAGTTCATATCTTCAGTTCGTCGAAATTTTTTAAATAATTTAATGCTTTTTGAATGAGTAACAAATAATGTTAGTAAATAGAATTAATTAAAAAAAAAAAAAAAATAATGCAAAATAAAAAATTTTGCAATGACATAATCTAAATACGCAAAAATCAACAAATTAAATGCAAGTTCCAAAAATCAACTTCAAAGAAAAAGTTAAAGAAACGATTTTAAAACAAGAAAAAAAG
>JAPYYV010004659.1:0-16361 GCA_030522625.1 Copidosoma aretas
TATTTCATAATGAAGAAAAGTCTTATAATTTAAAATTAATCCCGTTAAAAAAAATTGATTTTGAAGTTATCACTGTATACATGTATATTTGATTGATACCATCATATATTTAATAATATAACATATTTCTTCAACAGTACAAAATATTGATTGCAATGATATACATGTTTTTATTAATTGAATTAAACGTGTCACAAATATGTCTAAATATTTATCAGAGTTGATTAATTTTTTGTTGGAGCAAGCAAATGTTTATGTACAAAATTTTTTTATTTATTTACAAAATAGTTACTCACATTTGTATTAATTAGATGTTTATTTAAAATAAAAGATAACGCATTTGAAACAAATGAAATTTTTCAAATAAAGTGAAAAGACAAATAAATAGGTTAGTTAGATTTTTCATGCTCTTATTGATATATCTTAATACTGGATCGGCTAATACAGGTATTGATGGCAAATTATTTATAGTATGTTTATTATTTATATATTATAATTTTATGAAGTTATATGTGAGATGTATGGATTAGAATCACAGATAATTCATGGACTAGAGCAAGAGGGCGGGGATTCAAATAATACACATTATTTTATATTAATGTTTGTGGGCACGTATTCGCTTTTATATGCATAGATTATTATTATACAATTATTGTATATTTAAGAACTACTAAGAAGTAGTGAACTGTTGGAGAGTATTTATAGATAATATTAATTAATTAGACGTTCGCTGAAAAAAACTGAAAGCACGTTTGGTCTCGAACCCGGGAGTCCCGCGTAGAATGCCGACACGCTATACATTGCTCTGTATTCTACAATGTCTACGTATCAGAAAATACTTGTACCAATGCTAGAAGCAATGATAAAATGTTTATTAAAATTACTTTGACATTACTTCGATTGAAAAAATTGAGCACCTACTGTGGTCAGACGAAACCAATTGACTGTCTCAAAAATGTTTGTGTACTGGAACAATTTCGACCTTTAAGCGTCAGCAAATAATCAAAGAATCTTTTTAATAGTACGGTATGCAACAAATTTAATATTTTAGAAATATAAAATCTTATGTAACAGAGTAATTAGACTAAGAATATAAAATTAGTGGGATGTACTGCAAAAGTGCCCGAGGTAGGAAAAACAACTCTTTTATGTGGAAAACCGATATCTGCGCTGATTTATCTTTTCGTAAAGAAATACATTTTTTCAAACAAAAATTTTTCCACTTTCAACCAAGCTTTTTTTTTAATACAAGTACTCAAGGTAAAATAAAAACATTCCATTGAAAAACTCATGCTATTTATTGAAAGGTATCTTTCACAATTTACGAATGGAAAAGGATGTAAAAGCAAAAAGAAATTTAATCAAAACAAGTATTCTAGTTGCTACTACTGGTAATTACATGTGTAAGAACTGTTTTTTATGGACAATTATTTATAAATTTCTGAATTATTCTTCACTAATAACAGAATTTCTTAGAATTTTTTTTCTCGTTCAATGATTTCATTACATTATTCTTGATGGAGTCGTATTGCTAAGACGATTATTATTTTGCTGAAACCAAAAAAACCCAAAGTTAAGAGAAAAAATATTTTAGGAGCAAACAAAAAAGTTGTTCTTATATAAAAAAAAAAAAATCTTTCAAGAATTCATTTTTTTTTTGGTTGGAAAACTAATTTAATAAATACGGTAATTTCTTGAAATAAATAAAACTATTTTGATTTTAAAAAATTAGGCGCTCAGTGTATTATTCAACCTCACAAGTTATTATGATCAAATGATTCGTATATTTAACCTAGGCCTTGAATCTTCAATTACATAAAAAAAATTTGTTTACAAATTCATTGACGCCTTCGTAGTATGCTTTCTTATACAATTCCAAGATATTAAGAGTATCAGTAATACCTGAATTTACAACTATATGGTTAATATTCTAAAAAATAGCATGTGCGTATGTAACACTGTGTTATATTAGGCTAAGAAATACAAAATAATTTGTTTGTTATCCAACACACGTTAATAAGCTATTGTATCTTCAAATTTTGTACAGATTATGTGACCAGTAAGTAATTGTACATTTACATTACTTTGTTAACAAATTTTTAATTTTTAAGACAAGAAACACGGGGAGCATGCGACGCGTCGCACAGTGGGGAAAACTGACTTTTTTTAGAAAAAAGTCTGCCTTGACCACAAATCTCTACAGATTTTAATTTTTTTTTTTTTTAAATACTCGTTAGATGATTTTCTAAAACGTGTTACTACAAATTTTGTAATTATGATGGATCATAAACTCAAGAAAAATGTGGTAAGTTGAAAATATCACAATTTCTACGTAAAAATTTTGAAAATAGGTACATGTATAGATATCGTATGCAATTAATTAAAAATAGTTTTAATTGCCTTTTCTCAACTAAATATTGTATTTATTCGTCAACATAACCTAAAAAAGAAGTTTTCATCCTTTGTTTGAAAAAAATTAATATTTACCACAAATTACAATCAATTTTAATTTAATTTTTTCTAAATACTTGTTAGACCATTCTCTTGAACTTATTATCATTACTTTCCCAATTATGATGAAACATAACCTCTAAAAAAGTGTAAAAAATTCAAAATTTTATTTATCATGTCTAAATTTTTTGACATTAGGTGTATATGGTACATTTATCATGAGTTCTGGATAGAAAATAATTAAAATGTTTTTTTTAACTAAATATCGTATTTAATCGTAGACATAACCCCAAAAAGATCATATAAATTCTTTTTTTTTTTTTCAAATCGGCATTCATCACATATTTCAACCAATTAAACAAATTGTTTTTCATCTGTATACCTGTTAGTCTATTCTCTTAACCGCATTTCTACGACTTTTTTAATTATGATCGGACATAAGCTCAAAAAAATGGACAAAGTTAAAAAATTACACAATTTTAAAGTACGATTTTGAAAATCAGGTCTTTGTGATACATTTATTATTAGTTCTAAAGACATGATAGTTTAAGTAGTTATTTTCTCACTAAATACAGTTTTCAATTTGTCAATACGACCTAAAAAAATAATTCACTTTTTATTTCAGAATAAAGTCAGCTTGACCATAAATTTAAATTAATTACAAATCTAATATTCTTCTAAAGTACTTGTAAGATAATTCTTTTGAAAATTTAACCAGAAAATTTTAAATCATAATAAAACATAACCTCCTATTAGGACTATTTCAATTATGATACCGAGTAAAATTGCGTTAGAGTGAAATCGTACAAACATATAAAGTAATTTTGAAAGGTACCTAAAAAAGAGTACATGTTTATTTTTTTTATCAGTTAAATAAGATTTCTTCTTCCTGTTTGGTTACGTTCACAACGTTTTCACAATATTACCGCTTTAATACAAAAATCTAATCATAATATTTTCATATGAATATACTTTTATAACTGATTATTTATTATCGGATAGATCACATTTGTAGAAGACCTTTAGCTTCTTGAGTCAGTTCTTTGGTTACTTTATCATCCCTTATCCGTTTTGACGTTATTAAAGGATCCGATAATACTAGGAAGTGATGTATTATATCTTCGTTTGTTGATTTTCTATTAATCATCCTACTATTTTCTTATCTCGTTTTTTGGAAAACTTTATTATTGCACTCTAAGGGTTCTTCAGAATAGCATCCAATCAGTAATTCAAAATATTTTATGATATCGCCACCATACACTAAAATTTGATTGCCATATATATATAATGAAAATGGTAGACTGATATAAAATATTCTGAATAATTATTTAGTCGGTAAAAGATATTTATTTTGAACTAAATACTTTGTCTTTGTAAGAATTTGGATCTGGAAGAATCTAAAAAAGTACAATACAAAACCAATATAATATTGGCAATTATGATTCACTATGGACGATATGTTATTTACATAAAAAGAGTAAAACCCGTTGAACAAATAAACTAAAACCAGTTTTGCTCTATAGCTCATGATAAATACACGATATAATCCTGTTTTGAAAAACTTCTCATCAAAATTGGAAATTTCGTACATTTCAACATTTTTTTCACTGTTGTGAAAAAAAATTAGTAAATAAATGAACTGAGAACTCGTTTAGCAAAATTATTTTACCAGTATTTAAAAAAAAAAAAAGATTCGTAATCAATTTAAATTTATGGTCAGGCTGACTTTATTCTGAAATGAAAAGTGAATTATTTTTTTAGGTGATGTTGACAAATCGAAAACTGTATTTAGTGAGAAAATAACTACTTAAACTATCATGTCTATAGAACTAATAATAAATGTATCACACAGACCTGATTTTCAAAATCGTACTTTAAAATTGTGTAATTTTTTAACTTTGTCCATTTTCTTGAGGTTATGTACGATCATAATTAAAAAAGTCGTAGAAATACGGTTAAGAGAATAGACTGACAGGTATTAAAAGAAAAAACAATTTTTTGAATTGGTTGAAATATGTGGTAAATGCCGATTTGAAAAATAATTAAAATGATCTTTTTTGGGTTATGTCTACGAATAAATACGATATTTAGTTAAAAAAACTATTTAAATTATTTTTTATCAAGAACTCATGATAAATGTACAGTATACACCTTTTGTCAAAAACTTGAGATGGAAAAAGTGTTAAATTTTTAATTTTTCTCACTTTTTTCAAGGTTATGTTTTATTATAATTGGAAAAATGATGATAATAAGTTCGAAAATTGTCTAACAAGTATTTAGAAAAAAGAAAATTGCAATGGATTGTAATTTGTGGTAAATATGAATTTTTTTTAAACAAAGGATAAAAACTTTTTTTTTAGGTTATGTTGACAAATAAACACAATATTCAGTTGGAAAATGGCGATTTAAACTATTTTCAATTAATTGCATATGATATATATACCACATGTACCTGTTTTTAAAATTTTTACGTAGAAATTGTTACATTTTCAAATTCCCACATTTTTTTGCGGTTATGATCCATCATAATTACATAAGTTGCAGTGATCTGTGTAAGAAAATCATTGAGCAAGTATTTAAAAAAAAAAAGATTGGAATCGGTTGAGATTTGAGGTCAAGGCAGACTTTTTTCCAAAAAAAGTCAGTTTTTCTCCACCGTGCGACGGGTTATGCCCTGAAATTACAACGTAGTAGTAATAGTAAAAACAAGTAATACAACATTTAATATGAATGGTACTGTAGTACACTTATAAAAGACTAACGGAAATAAATTGGTATATCAATGATTTATAGCACGTATACGTAATATAAAACATGTTTTTTTTGTTTTAAAATTACAAGTTTGGTAACAAATCTAATAAGCATAACAATAACGAAATTGTGTAGTAGTAGGCAATATTCTTATAACGCTATGATATAGCCAAATATTTACAAATATTCACACGATCCAATATAAATTTTGTAGTCACCCGCGGATTTTTATTTGATTATACAATTTTTAATACAATCTATGCTGTTTAAACTATTATAAGTATAACAGTTTATTGTTAATTTTTTGAAATAAAGGGTAGAAAGCCCATTCACTTCTTCATGCCGTGTGACTAACTGTTATGAATTACATTATCTCTTAACCTCACTCGATTATAATCTGAGACAACTGATTTCTTTCCGTCAAATGGTACTGTAACCGCAATTTGAAATCATGACAAATAATCATAGTAAAATCACTAATTCGAACGAAATAACTGGGCTAACGTTCGAATCCAATAAGATTGCAGTGTGTAAGATGTGCAATGTACAATTTCAAAATACACTATATTGTGTATCACGTCACGACCAGTCAAAAACACATAATTATTTACTTAATAAAAAAATGGCTACAACGAACAGTGCAGGGATTCGCCCGTGAATGTCGATTCATGTACTGATGAACGTATCAGTAAATCGCAACAAACGAACAGTGAGCCAACTCCCACGACATTCTTTAGCCCTCCTAGTACGTCTGACGAATTGGCAACAGAGGCAGGTGCTGATGTTATTGATATCGCAAAAAATTCTATTATCAGTAACGAAAACCTCTGTAAACGCAGCGCTACAAGACTGCATAAAAAAGCCAACTCTAACGGATTTTCCCTAAAAAATGAAAATTCTATTGCAGATGAAATTTGTGAAAGTTCTAATCCCAATTACAGTTCTGAATACCCGCCGTGTATTGTATCTGTTGAAGGTAATCATTTTATAAGAAAATGCAACTTATGTAACCATGAGTACGCTAATACGAGTACAGCCATCAACGCTCACATACGAACAAAAAAACATAGATTAAACAAAGGAGAAGAAATCGATTCTTTCGATTATGACAAAGCTAAATCTCAAATTAAATTAGCAGCATATGCTACATCGAAGAACACATCTTTTTTATCTGAAGAATATTTAGTCCATTTTATGAAATACTTGTTTCCTGATTCTAACATTGCTAAAAAAACTTAGCGGTGGTAGACACCTAATATCCGATATAAAAACATCGATTATAGCTCCATTTCAGAAACAACGATTAATTAAAATTTTAAATAACGTTAAATTCGCTATTATGGTAGATCAGTCTACCGACAAAACAGTTCAGTCATTTATTTGTATACTTGTTAGGTTCGCTGACCCTAATACAAAAAAAGTAATAGAAACTTTGTGAGATGTGGTTCCCGTATATGATAATAACGTTAATATTAAACTAGATGCTCAAACACTATTTGTTAAAATAACAGAGACATTTACTGAAGCATGAGTCAATGTGGATAACATCATAGCATTCTGCTCTGATGGAGCAAATGTCATGATGGGTGATAAGAGTTCCGTGGCAACGCGATTTGAAGAAATCATACCGTACATCATAAAAGTTAAGTGTAAATGTCATATTAAACATTTATGTGCTCGGGACGGGACAAAATCCATCCCACAACAAGTTTTATCGCTGGTTTCATTGGTGTACAATTATATGAGTTGTAGCTCAAGTAGAAAAAACAGGTAGCGTCTAAAACAAGTTGAACTTGGCGGAACACCCTCGAAATTTTAAAACCAACTAGCCGTAGGTGGCTATCGCATTACGATTGTGTCGTACGAATACTCTGACGTTGGCATGCTTTAACAAAATATTTCGAAGATGAGTGTACTAAATTTGTCATCACTCGAACAGAGTTGACCGATAAGTCTCCCGAACATATGTTAGATTTATTAATGGATCCGCAAATACAAGTGATGTATGTTTTTTTGGAATTTTTTTTAGCAAAATTGAGTCATCGTAATTTGTGTCTACAAGCTGAAACTCCAATCGTTCCGGAAGATAGAGAAAGCTTGACCAAATTATTTATTAAGTTACTTAAGTGTTATATGGATGAAGCTTACATTTATATGCATGTTCAGCACCATACGTTGTCAAAAATAGACGTTTTTTCAGATACTAAAGTCAAAGAGTTCGACAAAATGTATATTAGTGCCAAAACTGAGAAATACATGCTAGACTTGAATGTCACTGAAAGTGATAAGGCTCAGTCATTGGAACATTTTTAAAATGTCTTAACGGATGTTTGTCATGAAATTAGAAAAAGATTAAATGTTGATGGCACTCGTCATACTCTCCTAACTTTTTTTAGCCAAAATAATGCTCTTAGTGCAGAATTTCATAACGAATATCTGGATCTGCATGACGCGTTTGATATTTATAAATGTATCGTATAAGGGATTGATCAATTAAAAAGAAAAATTAACGAACAATGGAAAATACTGGTAAATTATAAGTTCGATGACGATGTATTGATACAAATGGAAAAAGCAGTGCGTACAGACGAATTTCGGTTCATTTTAAAAGATGTGGAAAACAACAACATTAACATTTTTAACGATACAGCAACGTTTACTGTGCAACGTTTGTTTAGTTGATAATATCGAGTACTACAATAATAAAAATGTCAATTTTCTAATGGCTCCATACGAAAGAGTCGAAAGTCGTCCTTTGATGGATTACTCTCAACGGAACACCACTTGAGATGAATCCATGTTTTTTACACCAGATTATGAATTATACTTGTATTCACGGGAATTTCAAAGTTTTTTGGGTACTACTGCTGACGATGGATTTGTATTTACCGATGTTGTTGATGCTTACGGATTCATCAAAGAGAAAGATTGGTGTAGCACTATATATTGCCCCTCTGTCGCATCAAACATTATGTTAGTATCGATAGAAACACACACTCCGCCGGATAGTTGGCTTACGTTTTTCTTACAAAGAGAGATGAAAGGGAAAATAGCCACCATGTACGTAACAAACTCACATAATTGCGCGTTTATTATTGATATCGACAATAAAACGCTGCATCATATTGATCCCTTAAAAACCGCTACTGAAAAAGACAATCGATTTTTCAATCGCGTCAGAAACTTCTTGAAATATTTACACTTATCATTGCGATTTGGAGAAAATTCTTTGAATCGTATAAAAAATTGGAAACTGGGATATCACCATATTCTTCCAAATTATCCAGTGCAAACAGACGGCTTTAATTGCACTCTGTATTCGATGCATTATGTTGATTCAGTAGGCTGTAACGAATTGCCTAAAAGTGACTTAAATCCCATGATGTCTAGAGAGAATGTAGCATCGTTACTGATAAATAAATCTGAAAGTATTGAAGCAATGTGCTTGTTTTGCCACAATATAAGGAACCACATTGTTTTTAGATGCGTTAAGTGTCGCAGAGGTAAGCATGACAATTGTTTACGAAAAAATCCAACAAATAATCAATTGTGCGTACTGTGCACTTAGTAAATTAATATTTTTGCATTACTTGTTTTACTTGAATGTAATGCGTAATGAAGCTACTCCAATTTATGGAATATCGCAATATCAGGCAACCCCTAATTGTGTTGTAGCTAATACTGCTACTTGTTAGCGGAGACAACTCCTTTTTTTTTTTCATTATCTTTTGAAGTGAAGATGTTTAATGTATAATCACATTTGTCTTATCCATCTTGTAAGACAAACTGCAATTATGTATTCGTTTAATAGATGTATGAAAATAATTTTCTATGACATTGATAACATAAATAGTTAACTTCATTTTATCACGGTAATGCAAACGGTTATTACAATTCTAACTGTTTGTAACATAAAGTCAGTACGGCTTCAAATTTTTTTGGTTGGAGCCGGACATTGGTATGTTTCACTCTGAGTAGTTTTATTCCATAGATAAAGTGCATGTAGAAATAAACAAATTTTAAATACTGTTTATCATTATTAGAATATTAGTTATGACCGTCATTTATACAACACATCTTGAAATGTGTCCCTCAGAAGTTCGTGCTATACCAATGTCTATGTATAAGAAGTGCCCCGTGTATCATTCTTAATTAGTGTTATCGATGATAAGGGATAGTGTGAACGGTTTTGAGCCACGCTGTGTACCATAACAAAATTAAAAATTGTAATACCTTGAGTTACACCTGCAATACTACACTTATAAGAAGCCCAGCATAATGAAGCCTTTGATGTCAATGCTTCACTACATCTTAAAGACTGTTGAATATTAGAACATGTTAGGTTTAAGAAGAATGTATTTGCACTGTGTAATGCACCAGCTGTTAATCTAAAATAGCAATGGTATGTTTCAAAAAATTCTGTTATGGTCACGTAAGACGTAGTCAGCCCCAAAAAAAGGTATGGCATGCAGTGTAATTGTAGGTATTATAGAACGGCTTTCTTGTTTCTTAGCGATCGGCTGTGAATAGGTTGTGTATTTTTTACGAATAGTATTATTTTTCTTCATGTGTTCCCGTCTGTTTTATACTACGCTCTCTCATCCATTAACTGAAAAATGGTATTATATTATAATAGCAACTAGCTGTTTCTAAAACTTTGCCACAAACATGAGTAAACAGTCGTTTTAAGATAGCACGAATCTATGTATATCGAACTAAGAAAGTTTGGCATTGACTCTCATCGTGATTCATCCACTAGTATACATATAGTGACGTTCCGATCAATGATGAAATCCTCTTCCTCAAACGTCAACGTCAGATATTCAAATCGATTACACCGATCTATATTAGAGTTATTCAAAAATAATCCTTTAAATATTAACAGAAACACGATATTATACACGCAGTACTTTTTTACCTTTTATAAATGCTTATTTATACATTCTGCAGCAAAATAAGTGGTATGTTTATGCCAAGGCATTTACGAAAAGAATGCTCTCGTTTACGTCAAATTCTTTTACTATTTTACGTAATTTTTTATGTGTAATTTTACATCAGTAAAAGCCGAGAATGAATCATTAATCGTTTCTACTACGAAAAATATAATCATTTTTGTTCCTGCATATAGATGTATTTGTTTGCACTGTAATTTTTTATTGTAGCACTTTTTCATTGCGATATTAGAAAACTTGTTTGTTTTAAAGTTGTATTTTCGAAAAATTTGACTCATTTATTTGCTGCGATGCATAAATTAATTAATAAATAATCCAAATAATCGTAATCTAATATTCAGCGTTAAATGTTTCCCTAAGTTAATGAAAAAAATATACATAATTGTATTATTCGAAGTGTTGGTCTCAGACTTAAAAAAAAAATGACAAAATGTGTTCTGTACTTTTTTGCCAAAAATTGTATTGCCAAACAAAATAAAAATTATATGTCAACAATTAATTTGTGATTTGATTCCAAAATATGGAAAAATAATAATATAAAAGAATGACATAATTAGGAATCGAAGACACGACGTTAACTTGGAGCAAGAGGAGTAACCCGCTGGGCTATATGTAGTTACTGTTCTGGTAGATCAGTTGTCATATTTAAGTTGCAATAAGGTGGAAGGGGCTTAGGTTAAAGGTCCAAGAGTTAGGAGTTCCTTATCCTGTCAGTTGTACGTTAGCATCAGTGGGCCTAAAGTCCGTAAAAAGTCCAGCAAAGTCTGTAGGAGTTCCGTCGAGTCCGTCAAAGTCTTCGAGACTCTTATTGAGACCTCAGAGTGCGCAGCCTCTTGGAAAGGGTTCGTTCCTCATTAGTATCGATCGACTCAAACTCTCCACCAGACACCGGTACAAATACATCATTAAAAAATTGTATGCAATGAAAAAGCTGGCTGTAATATACTAATCTTATCAATACATTTGTAGAAGACTCAATGGCTGAGGAGCAGAGTAGAAAAGATATTAGGAAGACAGAGGCAGAGAAATAGAGAGAAAGGCGAGAAGAAGAGCAAGCTCTTAGAGCTGAAATTGCCGCATCGACGAATGAATTAAAAGCTCTTTGAAAAGGTACCATAAATATGTAGAAAATTCTTTAGAACTGATGCGATTTTATCAGTACCACGTGACCGCGGCGGTATGTACATATGTATATTTCGCGGAGAAACTCTATACGGTCCTTTTGGGAGAAATGTAGCGTATAATTTTGTAGCGACGGGAGTCGATACCAAAATCGATTTGTGTCAGATCATGTTGAAATTCTAGGTAAAGACTTAACTAATAACTTACTGTATTATGTTATAATCTTAGAACTATTGCTGGTGTATTTTTTCAGATACAAATTTATTCAAACTGTACTCTTTTTACACGTGCATTATGGACGAGGATGTCGAAAATCTCACTTTTGTAGTATGGGAGTGAAAATTCCGTGTCAGAGATGCGTCGCAAACTAATATGTTGTTTCGTACGTCTGTAGTATGAACATGATTGAAATGTAGACTGATTGCCGGTGCCGAAAGAAGAAAAACCTAGACTTTTCCCATGAGGCCTGAGATAAGGCCTGCGGTACGTATCTACGAGATAGCTGTATACATCGCCGTGGTCACATGATAATTTTAAAATTCCAAGAGTATACGATATTGTACTGTAATTCTTTTTGAACACTTGAATGTCCGTTTTGAAAGAATTCTTTTAGCATTCATTAATTATTTATAAAGTAATCAATAACTTATAAAAAGCATCTAAGCAGTAACAATGCCGAAAAAAGTTGTAAGACAGTCGAATGTATCCCATAAATAATACGCACACACATTTACAAGGAGAAATTCAATGTTTGAGAAAACCAAAAATTATTTATCCTTGATTTTTTACCGACTTGAATCAAATTTGCTAAATTTGTATCTTTGAATATCATCTTTGTACCTAAAATCATAATTTTACCTGAAAATAAATGTAAATTATTCAATGAATTTTTAACTCAATCATAATATTTTTTTTCCTAATAAAAGGGTTCTTTTAGAATACATTCGTAATATTCATTTAATTTTATAAAAGCGGACATTCAAGATAACATATACACTTGAAAAAGAATTTTTTTTGAACACCTCGAAAAAAAAGAATTGTTTTTTAACTCAATACAATAATAATAGTACATCAAATGCGTATTGGGGTAGCTATTAGTGATCTTATATTGAGTGATCAGCCAATAGTGGGATCGAATTAACTTTTCGGTAATGAAAATGCAGATTAGGTTAAAAAAATATATTACAGAGAATTAAACAATGCCAATTATTGTAATAAAATCGAACAAAAAATATTTTACGCTAAGACCTTACAAAAAAGGGCAAAAATTATAAGACACGGATTTTAGCATCAGAAACGCACAGTAAGCCGTGAAAAATATATATATTTATATAAATATAAGTGTGCGTGGCAAAAACACAAATAAAAGAAGCTCCGGTTGATCCCATGTCGTCCAGTTATTTCCCAGCAAAATGCAAAAAAAACCGTGTTTTGAGAAAAACTTGATAATAACTGTCGTTTGCATGAACATTAGGGCTGAAATTTGGCAGAATTGTAGCTTTAGTGATCTTTAATAACCACACCAAACTTCAGCACGATCGGATGGATAGGTTTTGCAAACCGCAGCTTAATGCAAAAAAAGGTACCTTGGCAAAAAGGCAAAAAAATAGTAGCTTTCGTACGAGACTGGAAAGGCTTTAATTCACGAACCGAGAGGTTTACGGCACGAGCCGTAGGCGAGAGACGTAGCGAAGTTCGTAAAGAATCCTTTACGATCGAGTTACGAATGCTGTTTTTGCTACCGAGGGTGTACCAGGGTTCCAAAAAGGCCCGAGGTCGGAAAAATTTGTTTCTCCTACCTCGGGCACTTTTGCAACCTTGGTACACCCTCGGTAGGAAAAACAGCGTTAGTCACTCATGTGCATCCGGCCAGGGGGGCGAAGGGGGGGGGGGTCCCAGCAGTCCCTTGGGCGTTGCTGCGCAAGTTCCCTCGGGACCGCCCTGGAGAGATGCACATTTGTGACGGAAACTACTAATCTTACCATGGGCACTAACTCTTTCCGGCCTGCGGGTACCTTTTGCGCCAACGGGCATACAGATCGACTTTGCACCTTCGGAAAGAAAAACGTCGATCGCGCCTTGTGCACAAACATATAAAAAACCCGCCCTTCGGGCGTGATTTTTTTGCTGTGCGCCCATAGTACGAAATCCACTATTTCAACGTTAGATGCCATTTTCGGCGGGATAATTCTTTCATGCTTATTCTACAACTTACCAAAGCATCGAATGTTTTTGCACTGCGGAAGTTGCTGAAAAAATAAGAAATCGCATGGGTATTTTTTTCGCACGGCAGTACGGCGCTACGGCGGCTACAGCGGCTCATTGACGCCGCGTGAGTTTCGAGATAGTCTGAATTTCCCCAAAAATTACCGATACTACAGATAATTCGATCCCACAGCTTGCCTTAGATAACCAGATGATTTTGTAACGATTCAAACCATCGACTAATTATCATCGATACGTCATAGTTTTAATCATTTGTTATATGATGTACTACCTATACCGCATCTGAACCTGCATGATACGCTTATTTGTGATGATGCTAGTTAGTTTATGGTTTAAATTGTTTCATAATCATCTGGTTATCTAAGGTAAGCATTGGCTGATCACTCAGTATAAGATCACTAGTAGCTGTGTTTCCTTATTGAACGTAGAATCATCCAGAATGTTCATGTTATTTTCATTTGGGCACTTCAACAATTGGAGTAATTTGTAGTACTTGTTCCACAATACCAGACAGTAGATAGGCTAGGCCGGTTCTGAGCCACCAAAGATTTTTTTCATTTTTTTTCCATTTTTTTGCCAGGCCGTTTCTGAGCCACCATGTACTTTTTTAATTTTTAAAATTTTTTTTAATTTTTTTTTGCTAGGCCGCGCGCCGCACGCCCTCCTGCCCATCTATCTCTTATGTAATAAATAACTCCTATGATCGCATGAATGACTTCTGTAGATTAAAATTTGACATAGTACAGAAAACTAATATCCAAAATTCATGAAAATTTGTGACTAATTTTTTTTTTTTTTTTTTTTCAGAGGTAACGTAAAAAGGTTTTTGGAATGGTGATTTTAATAAAAACAAACGATCTGTATCAGTTTGAAAAATTTATGTATAACAATTCTAAAGAATACACAGAGCATACATTATTATTATTATTTTTCTTTTATCATATGTTGCACTAAATCGACCACGTCATCCCCACACATCCATGGAAGCTGTTGCGTTCGACGTCTTCGGTATTCATATGCAGCTTAGTATGAATCGCTGTCTTGCTTTAACGATTGCAAAGATAAGCTCTTGATAAACCATTGTTTTAATTAGTACGCTTTATGCAGTGCACAAAACATCTTTTTTTTTAAATGCTCTTGCCCGTGTGTCATGCATAATGGAAACACATTTTTATTCTCAAGTTTTTCGACGGAATGACATATTTGTGATATATCATGAACCTCGCGTGCTAAGATTGACCCAACAAACTTGGCTCCATCATTTCCATGCACATAAATTCTTTTAAGATTTTTAGTAAGATTAACAAGGTTATACTTCAAATAAATTAATGTAGTATCCCCATCATGCCATTCGATTCCATGTACTTCCAACGTACGGTGATTGTTGTGTTTTTTTACATTATTCACACACCCATTGGCATTCACACTCCTAATGATTCCTGCTAATCCATTTGCCATAGCACCTGTAGCGCTTTAACCAGCAAACAAACGAATCAGGGGTAAAGCTCCACCAATCCGAGCGGGGAGACGTAAGATACGTGGGACCGTAACATGCTTTTTACCACCACATTTCTTAACTGCACCACGAGCACCTTTCAAAGCACTACTAATGACTTCACGAACATTTTTGCTTTTAGTATTCATTTTTTGCAAGGCAGCTTTAAAACTGCATTTAAAGCAGTATCTCGTTTTTTCTTCATGTTTTTTTTTTCTTTTTAGAAACGTCCTTTTTCTGCTTTAAACCTATACCTGATTCACTCTTAAGTTTCATAGCACTTGTTACCAGAAAATCAGCTGCTTTTTCACTAATACTTGAATCTGAAGCTTTACCTCTTCGCCAAGCCTTTTTAGTTAAAATTTTATCTGCTTCGTTTCGTGCCTCAAGGTGTTGATTTTTCACATAAGCTACATCGTGTTCTTTACACGCTGTGTCCAGAGGATTTATTCCTGGATCACCTCTCACGTGACGTTCAGTAACTTTAGTACCTGGACCACAGTATTGATAGCCTGGCAAGTGAACTTCTACAGGTAAACAATTTATGATTTTATTTACAAGACCACACCCTCTCTTATGGTGAATGATCATTACTCTTCAAAGGCCTCATCATGACTGAGCATTAGGAAATAAGTAGTTATATTTATAGTCAACAGATAAGTCAATAAATCTATAATTTGACGCACGCATGACTAAATCCAAGAGTATAAAAAGGCCTTATCATTGTTTTCTATGTATCAGTTGTAATTGATACTTCATGCAGTGCAAACATGAAGTTTAAGGAACAATCTGTAAAACTACAAGTTCCAAATTTTGACGCTGTTGTAAAACAAGAAAAGCGTCTAAATCGACATGGCAAGCTGCTTCCTAACAGTATTCGAGCTGTATTCTGTGGTCCATCTAATTGTGGTAAAACCAATAGTCTATTAGCTTTGATCGTACATCCTAACGGATTAAAGTTTGAAAATGTATACGTGTATTCAAAGTGACTTAACCAACCGAAATATCAATTTTTGAAAGAAATGCTTGAGCCTATAGATGGTGTGAAATACTTACCTTTCAGTTAACATGATGGAGTAGTATCTCCCGATGATGCTCTACCAAAATCTATTATGATTTTCGATGACATAGCATGTGAGAAACAGGATAATGTAAAAGCATTTTTCTGGATGGGAAGACATAAAAATGTAGACTGCTTCTATCTTTGCCAATCATGAGCTCAAGTGCCAAAAGACCTTGTAAGAGATAATGTTAATTTTTTAGCTTTACTAGATCTCATTCACACGCGCTTCACGCGTGAATATCTATATGTATCCTTAATTTTTGTTTCAATCCAATATCAGTATAAAACCTATCAGTCACAT
>JAPYYV010004660.1:0-11960 GCA_030522625.1 Copidosoma aretas
ACGGAGAGCCAGCCCAATTCAATGCGATATGGTGTGACATGCGCCATCCGGGGGATGTTACCGTGTGTAAATCTAACACAGGCATTTAGAGCGCGCTGAAGTTTAGTATTTCTTGTGTCATCCAGTGAACAGTATACTACACAGGAGTAATCGAAGTGAGGGAAGATTAGGCTCTCAACCAGATATTTGCGCATTGGTAGCGCTAATGCACGTTTATGGAAGCGTAATATCCGTAGAACATTGTGAACTCTCTGCACAACCCTGTTTACTTGACTGTTCCAGTGTAACGTAGAGTTTATTACAATGCCCAAGTTCTTTGCCTCCTGCACGTATGGAAGAGGAAAATCACCTATGCGCACTGGTTCTATGAGTGACAAATCTATACGTGATATATATTGTAGACTTCCCAAGATTAACACCATGCTTTTCCCTCGGTTTAGTACCAGTTCATTGACGTCTAACCATTGAGCAACTGCAGCCGCATCCTGCGACGCACGTACGATGCCCATATCAAGTTCAGCTGGCAAGCAATGCAGATAAATCTGCGTGTCGTCAGCATATATCATGTGTTTCGAGTTGAGTAGCGCAGACGGCAGATCATTAATGTATAATGAAAAGAAAAATGGGCTTAACGCCCCTCCCTGAGGCACGCCTATTGGAACTGGCTTGAAGTCAGACAGGGCACGTCCACCCCTACCGATAGCTTGTAGTCTGTCCTCCAAGTATGACCCCACCAAGGCAATGGCCGATTCGGCAAAGTTGAAGTAGGTGGCGAGCTTAAATAGAAGCATTGTATGCGGCACCATATTGAAGGCTTTTGACAAATCGAACAACGTCAAAATGGTGACTTGCCTTTTGTCGATTGCCTCTCTTACATCATCCACAACCTTTACAAGTGCCGTTTGAGTACTGTGACCGCTTCTAAAACCCGCCTGATACGGGTCCAACAGGTTATTAGTGCGTATGTAGTGTGTCAATTGCTTCAGCAGTAGCCTCTCAAAAGCTCTGGCAAATGTCGGTAGGATCGCTATTGGCCTGGTATCGGCAGCACTAGCTGGTTTTCTGTTTTTAGCGAGGGGGGTGATAAGTGCCATTTTCCATGCCCGAGGAAAGTATAATAGATCAATACATTTATTATATAAACCGTTCAAGAGCGGTGCTAGTACTGGTGCAATTTTTCCAATCATGATTGGAGAGAGTCTATCCACTCCCAGGGCTGACGATTTCGAGCCGGAAAGTATTGCCTCAACATCAGTAACGCTGACGTGGATGAAATGAAATTCTTCAAACCGATGCGACACTCTGGGTGCTTCAGGTACGTTTGATTGTTGAGTTTGTACATTTGGTAACCCCATGTACTCATCCAGTAACTCATCTGGTGAGAAAAGCTCGAGTGGTGAGGCAACCGAGGTTGAGTTTATTCCGAGCTTACGAATAGCAGTCCACCTCGATTTCGCATCAAGGGCACGCTTAATAGTGCCGTCGAAGAACTTATTCTTAGCTGAATCTAGCGAGTTCGAAATCTTTGCTCTCAGTGCTTTGTATTTCAGGATGTCGTCACTTAAGCCTGTAGTGCGAGCTCTCTTGTAGAGCTTATCTCTCGCTCTCATTTGACGTAGAAGGTCCTGCGTAACCCATGGCTTGCGACGAGATGACAAAGTAATCAGTTTAATAGGAGCGTATACATCGTAAAGCTTAATAATGCTAGTTGAAAGTTGATTGATCACTGTGTCAACATCATGCATGTCCGTTGCGCATAATGTCCTTCGATTTAGGTCGTCCAGTACAGGCACAAGAGACTGACTCAGAGCAGTGGCATTGAGGTGTTTGAGGTCCCGTAGCCATATTACTTTGTCCATTCTATGATGTGGTATTACATAGCTAATCTCGATCCAATCATGACCACTGATAAACGGCGATTCAGACTTTTGATAGAAACGCAAGCAATCTGTGTTTTTTAATAAGAAGATGTCAAGCCAGGAATGTACTTGTGGCACCGACCCCAGTCGATGGTATGTTGCCTCAGATTGAACTAGGTGCAGGGAAAGTTCTCTCATCTTGTCGTATAAGTATTTTGTATCGTCATCCTGTTTGTTACAATTAATGTTGAAGTCCCCGGTGATAATTACATGCTCATATAATGGCNNNACGTGATCGAGAGAATGATGTATTCAGGATGATTATCAAATACTGGATTGGAACTCGAAATTATATCGGCTTTAAGTTCCTCACGAATGTATACGCCAAACCCACCGCCTTCTTTCCCAATACGTGGTAGATGATGGAAGGAGTAGCCATTAAAACGGGTTATGTTACCTGAATCTTGATCTTCAAGGAAGGTTTCCGTAATGGCTAGTATATCAATCTTGCGTTCAGATATCAAAACTTCCACTTAGAGAGAGAGAGAGAGAGAGAGAGAGAGAGAGAGAGAGAGAGAGAGAGTGTGTTTTTTATGAAAAGGGAGAGTGCATAATACTATATGAATTAGTTTTAATTATTAAAACAATAAAAAGAGAATGTCTTTTTTTTTAAACCGGAAAATTCTTAAGGCTGGAAAAATTCTGTACAATACTGGAATAAAAAAAAAAACAGCTCAGAAGACATTGTTGTTGATCTCTTTAATTATCTTGCAAGACATATTTATTTTAAAGTACATTTTTTAGTACTAGATCGAGAATATTTGTATCAAGCTAAGCGTTTACATTCTCTCAAAAGTATGAGAATAATCTATTATTTGATAAAACTCTTTATTCATGTCTATTATTTGCTATAAGGGGAATATCGACTTCGTTATATAATTATAGAACAGTATTTGTACCTTGTATGGCTTATTATTGCCTAATTTGATTCTGAGTTATTGAATGACAAAATTTATAATCGAATTTGGTTAAGTTCATCAATTCTCAATGTAAATTTTTAAATCTAAACTTATAATTATTGAACGAAATAAATTTATTCAAATTTTTTTTATGATTATGTTATTTAGAACGAAAATATTTTACTATTACTTTTTTATAAATTAATTAGATTCATATCTATTTAAGTCTTATATATTTTAATTATTATAAAGTAAATTTCATTATACCTCATACTTTAATGTAGTACCAGTAACTTTTTTCTCTCGTTCTCGTATATGCATGCGTCTTCACATCATAAGCAAAAGGAGAGTCAAATCAACTCTCCATGTTTGAAAACACTATTTTTTCATCTGTTAATAATAACATTTAGTATGTTTTAATTTCGTTACATGTTTCAGGAATTACGCAATCGAACTACTTTCTAAATTTAAAATAAGCACAGTTCAATTGAGACTTGATGTCTCAAGATGCATCTAAGTAGTATTGTGAAGGCCGTGAAAATAATTAATACAATGAACATAAAATTATAAACTTGAACAAAAATTCTAAATTAAAAAATATTCTGCGAAAGTCGTATGTTATGTTCTCTTTTCCTAATTTACTCAATGCTCGAAATTATCTAGAACCGCACATCTTTAAAAAATTCTCTTTAGCCACTACCAAAGATCCCGTGGAGAAGAGAGTAAAAATGAAAAAAATATTCCATGCAAACGAAAAAGCCCCAGCGTTGGTTTTAAAAAACTAGTCGGGAAGAGGAGAAAGGCTCGTGACAAAAGAAGTTTGGATAGTTGCCCAAAAAAGCACATATGCACTTATACTACGACGACGACGACGACGACGAGAAGAGCGAATCTCATATTCGTTCATGAGGTCGCATTATTACCGCAGACTGTATCTGGAGATGTGCGATAAAGCGCCTCGTATTTCGTCATGGGCTTGCACGTTAGTAAGTTTAGTTTATGCAGGGTCGTCTTTCACGGGCAAGTGCAGCTCTCGTACTTTGTTAACAAAACGTCCAGTCATACTTTGGCAATTTCGTGAACATTCGATGTAATAAAATCGATGCAGAGAAAACATTCTATTCCATCGCTGTTTTCTCTCAAAATGAGAGGGCCATTTTTACTTTGAATTGAGCAGCATGTCCCATCATCTCGATATACACCAGCACGACTTTAATTCGAATTTGAACGAAATGCTCTCTCCGTGCGTACTTTACACGGTAATAAATTATTTCATACACCTATATGTGGATTGACGTAAGTCGGGAGAATTTTCCTCTTTCCGCGTATTTTCTCCGCCGCAGCCTGTCTCTTTTTCGCGGGCGATTCGATTTAAATTCAATTTTGAACCGAACCGCGTTCTCGGAATTTCTGGCTGTACAGAGTGCTCTAAGGCAAATTGAGAAATCCGATGTGTCATTGTCAAGTTCGCGTTTCAATCATACTCGTTTTTCCTCGATCCTATCCTGGATTCGTATTTTGACGTAGCCAGAAACGTTTGCAATCGATCGATTTCGTTTCAACAGCTATGTAGGTATTACTATCAGTGTCTAAATAAAATTAATTAATCTTACAAAACAATCTCTCAAAGGTAAGAAGGACAGTTTTTGTACTGTATCGACTTTAAAGTACTGGTTGAAAATTGACCATACAAGAAACTTTTACTCACCACTTAAATGACATCAAAGATATCAATCTATTTCTTAGTGATCGTATCGCATCTTAGATAATACTAATAGTAAATTATTTCAATGCTCTGAAGCTTATGTTAATTCAAACAAGATCCACCTGGTAGCCGTGACGATTTTCTGGGCGTTCTGATACGGACACTAGCACGAAAGATACAAAAATCGAGCACCTTCGAAGCTCGCGCAAGGAGGGACAATACTGCATTGTATATACTTACACACATCTGGGGGTAGTCGTATGATACTAGGGACCTCTATGCCACTCCGCGCTCCTGTACTTACTATACCGCACACTCGATCGCGTGACACCGCGGGAGCAGCGGCATCCGACCATTTAAATAAATAACATCACACGGGGCCACCGTTTATCGTCGATCTTGCAAGCTCTGGAAGTTCTTGGCCAGGGGTGGAAGGGGGCGCCCGACTGAGCTTTCTCCACTCATACGCGTCCGACGACACGTTTGTTCCTAAAGAATGAGAGATACTAAAAAAGGCTCTGTCGCGCCTCTCACGTAGTCCCCGACAATTTTGCGTACATGTACTCGCGAGGCGACTTGGAGCAACCCTCGCACACATATATCAATGGGACGTGGGAGGGAGGTGCAGAATACTCGCCCGGAATACTTGGCTGTAGCTTTCCTCGGCCGCATGTTGCTGTTTCCTTATGCTCTGACGTTTTCTTCGCCGCGTCTCGTCCTTCTTCTGCTTCCTGTTCTTCTCATTCGTGCGAGCTCGAGTTTATACGGTACAATTGCACCGGACTTCGAAGTATGCCACCGCCGTTATCTTATTCGGCTGTTTCTGAGATTCCGGGCGTATTTTTTATTTATTTTCTCTTTTTTACGTACCCTTTCGTGATTAGAAACCAAGTTGGAATCGATGTGACTTCAAGCCTGGGAGAACTGGTGTTTTTCTTGGGGGATTATTTTATCAAGGTTCAAGATGTCTGTAGTATTCTTTTGGTCTGTTTATTTTATTTGTCTCCTCCCCACGTCTGAAGGTTAAGAAAGTCGACCTGTAGTCCGTAAACAGTCGCTTTTAGGAGATATCATTTATTTTTCCAACAGTTTGAAATATTTTTAGCTGTTGATACTACATTCAGAACGCATTTTCCTAAAACGTCTCTGTGTGTCAAAAATGATGTTCCAGTACGAAAACGATAATGGACAAAATTATCCATTGCATTTGTGCTTAACTATTACTGTAACTATTTATCAACCAATACTTCCGTAGCTGAAAATCAAATCAGTTATAATTCACAATCATTAAAATGATATTCTCGAATAAAAATCTTATCTCGATTCGGTCGAACAATAATCGAAGTAATGTTTTTTAATCAAACCTTCAAAACTCTGACAAAATAAAATAATGATCTGGTTGCGAAACACAAATATTCCCAGTATCGATCAAACATCACGGACATACATATGAAAATCAGAGGTTAATTTATTGATTTTTATTTTTACCCACGTGCTATCTCCCGGTGAATCATACCATCTTTATCAACTGTGCACTCGTGCCGTGACACGCGATCTCTGGCACGAGCCTCGTGTTTATTTTTGTACGCGTTTGATGAAATAAACGCGATAGAGAGTGAATCCGCCGCAATAAAGCGTATCGCATTCGCGCCTGACGTGTACAACAAATACAGGGGCTCGTTTGCAGCACACCCACCGCGTCGAGTTTATCGATGTCAATCTCCACGCGTTTACCGATTCTCGTTTAAAAGTGTTAAATGCCGTGTGCCTGCTCCCCGAGAAAGATTTATCACCTTCTTCCAGCCGAGGGAGGAATCACTTAGGAGCCTATATATCATAATGCATACCAATCGAGGGGGGAGACGCAAAGAGCGCAGTATCAACGCTCGTACCGATCGTACAGGCCCGTATACGCAAAGTAGCTTCTAGTGTATGCACACGCGTATAGGTACATATGTACATGGGGTATACACCCCCTGGCGTATAAGCCGGAGGCCCGTCACCGTGACCCAAGCTGACACACGCTTGTCTGCGGAACCAGCTGTTATAATATATTGCCGGGGGATTCTCGAATAGGCCAGACACCGGCGTGTAGTTCCTGCCGATACACGCATAGAGAGAGATAGAGAGAGAGACGCGAAAGGGTCGGGGATGGAACGAGCTGGGTACTCGAGAGTAAGAGGGCGAACGCGTGTCCGTGGCCGGGCGCGCGTCTACGTGCCGTAACGGCTGATAACATCTCATTGTCACGGGCTCCAGGAAATAAATCACTCTCCCTATGTATGTGTATATATGCCTGAGTATGTTTTGCCGCTCTCGAGCGCGTGCGCCCGGGCTTGCCGTCGGTCCTCGTCCGCCCCCCTCTCGCCAGCCCAGTGTGAGATCTCGAGTACTTGGGCAAACTCAAAGCTCAGAGAGAGAGAGAACTTGACACCCTCTCCCCGCCCATCCCCGGTCTTTTATCCTGCTCGAATTGCCTCTTTTCGTGATCTCGAGCCCTCGAATGGCTCGCATATTTCACGCGACTGACTAGCTTTTTTTTTTTTCTCCTCCTTACTCTCGAACGGAAAGGCGGCAAAAACAACAACAACACGAAAGAGCGCGCCCGCGGGTGGTGATTCGTGGGCTTGGGATTTCGGCGTTTTTCCCCGTTTTTGTTGTTTGAAATTTTATCGCCGCGGGGAAACGGGGTGGCCCTGCGTGTTTGTTGGCGCAAAGTTCTTCCTCGCTCGCGGGACACGTGCGTTTTATTGGCCCCGCGTGTTTTCGACAAGTCGCGAGTGACATTGAAGATTGTCACGCGAGTTTTTTAAAAGGGACGAATTAATGAGGATTGATGGCCTTTTTCGAAACTCGCTGTCAACGTACCGGCGGTGTTTGATTGAGAACTGTTTCAACTAAAGTCCAGTTGGTTACTCGTGTACGACTATGATTTCAATTATTCCACATAGTCATCGGCATTATTTTATTCAAAATCTCTACGCGTTCATAAATTGTATACGTACAATGTAGTATACACATGCACACATTCGATGACACGTCAAGTATGAACAACAAAAAAATTAATAAGAATATTCATTAACCGTGATAATAGCAATGTCGAAAAGCATTTTTGTGAATAATCGAATCGATCTGCGATATACTATTCAACCTTGTACTTAACCAAGTCTATCGAGCAAAACAACTTGAACACAAGATAATTAATGCACGACGGCTTTGGTGAAATGGTTATTCTTAAAACACTCATCAACGCGTCTCTGGGACATAAAAAACAATGTATAAATCCCCTCGAGTATTTGTTTTTTATTTTAATTCAACGAGTAATCAACGCGTATAACGAGAAGATACAGCTAAATATCAAGGTAAGGGGGGAAGGGGGTTAAAAAGTACACCAATCCATGCACCAGCCAATACGTTACGCTCAAACATCTCATTCGCCTGTCCCCTTTCCCCATGCGCGCCTTTAATCTCGCGCTCTGCGAGCGAAAGAGCTCGACAATTAAAACACCTCTGCCACCCCCACTCCCCCTCGTTTGCTCGTTCCCTTTTTTCAACCCCGACACAGCCGATAATGGCCAATGGCACCGACGCGCTTTCGATTACCAGCCCTCCCCCCTGCCGTCGCCACCACCATCACCACCCGGTATCGGAACAAATAATCCCTAATCGCAAATTTAATCAAGCCGTCGACGCGCAATATTCATTCGGCTCGCATTGTGCTCGGCTCATCGTCCGCAACCGTGCAGCTCTCGTGCAGCCGAATGAAAGAGGGAATAAGGCTGCAATAATTATCGTGGCTGGTCATCCACGAATGACAATTCGTGATTAAAAGTCACGCTCGGCGCGTTTGAACTCCCTCCCACCCCGTCGCCCCTTTGATCGTCTTTTTAAAAGAGGAGTTCCCACGTGTGCCGAGCACACGAGCGACGCGATTGCTTGCTGAGTGCATTCTCGAGACGGTGATGATACGGCGTGAAGGGGGGGGGGGGGAGGGGGGAAAGCACTTGGCGCGTGAGGGTGCGCCGGATTATTTTTTTCGCGTTGATGTGCTCAAAAGGCGTTCGTTATGTGTGTACCGATGGATCACGCCTTGCCCTTGTTTGTCGTAATTTTGTTCTCCTCCTCCTCTCCTGATTTTAGCACTCGGATTTTGAGGACACGCACGGGCTCACAACTCTTTTTCCCCCCGCCCATCCGCTCTTTTAATGTCATGTAGCTCGCCGGCTGCGTTTTTTCCGCTCGTTTGCCCTGCGCTCTTTGCCTTTCTCTTTTCGTTCCGACTTTCTTTCGGCTGCTTTTTTTTTTTCTTCAATCGTAGACCTGTGGGTTTTATTACGTGAAAGAGCGAAAAGAAGCAGCCGAGTGGAGTGATATGGGGGACGAGAAAAAAGAGAGAAAGGAAAAAGGATTGCGAGGTCGTTTGATTGAAGCTAGTTTATTTGCTTCTCAGTTTGGAAAACGTTTCAAAGGGGTGTTTGTAAATTGAAGGGACCTGCGACGACCCGATAAGCTCATCCGCGGATTCTCGTCGTATCTTATCAATACGTGAAAAATTCAAAAGCAAAGAGAAAGTTTTAATTGCTCGTTGTATAAATAACCGAGAAGATGCTTTTTAAAATGAATTTTCTGTTTGTATTTTTCATCCGAAAGTCCATTGACTTTACATCAAACTTTATGCAAATTTTGAAATGAAGGCTGGCTTTGAAAGGAAGGTCGGATTTTTTTTATAAAAGATATTTCTGCAAGTGAAATGTTTGTGTGTACGGCAGCCTTTGTTGAAAATATTATTCGCCCTGTGTGTGCTTTTGCTAGATAAATGGGAATTGAAATGTACTTTCAGAGCAGAGAAAACGTAAAAGTTTATGTCGAAAGGTAAAGAAAAATGTCAGAGCCAAACCAGGCTTTTAACTTGTAACAAGCCTTTGATCACGTTTTTCAATTTTTCAATTTTACAAAACATATTACCTCTGTCTATATTTACAGCACTAAAAACACCAAGTTGGGTGTACAATCGCTTAAATCGACAAAAAAACCAAACTGTTGTGGCATCGCATATATCCATCGAGTTGCGTGAAACCATCCCGAGTAATTATCGAGTAATTATTCAGTTGTCTTGCCGTTCACTTAAGCTGCATAATACGTTATTTGTACGCCGCCAAGATTTTCTTTGCTCCCCACTTCAGACAACTTGGATGGATAAAACACCATAAAATCTCCAAAATTAAGTAGTAAGACAGTAAAATTTCGTTGTTTTCCCCGAGGCACCGAATACGCGCATACGTGTCCTCCATTTCGGAGCACAGGCATCATCGTGAAAACGAACGACATCCATCAGGATCCTTTACAGCCTCTTTTCGGAGCTGATGGAGCTCGTCGCTGCGACTATAGATCCTCTGCAAACACATCGGCCTTGTGAATCACCATCGTCCGCGCACGTGATCGGGCCTCTCCTTTCCCCCTTAGCTTTATCTCCCACATGGCCTCGGGGTCTCATACAATCCACATAGTATATACGGGACCGGATGGTCCGAGTCTGAGGTGCGGTGCAGGCGCCGGAAAACGCAATTTCGCCGGTAAAAGTTCGAAAAGTCGTGACAGAGAGAGAGAGAGAAAGAGAGAGAGAGAGAGAGATAGAGAGAGAGAGAGAGAAGGTGGAGCCTGGCTGTCGGCGAAAGCTCAGCGGAAAAATAGGACGCAAGCCGACGCAAGCTGCAGGTGTTTGACCCTCGATCGACGGCGGCATCTCCGTTACGTTGAGGCGGCGAATGCGGAACCTGGGAATCAGTTTGCAGGTGTATGGCCTTGCATTGTGCACCGTTATACCGGACTCGGTACTCTATGAATGCATTTAAGAAAGGCCATTGGAAGAGCCGAAGATAACAGTTTGGACGCTGTGGTGTTGTTTTTCGTTCGGGGTTTTGTGAAATTTGTCCAACTCGCCCGAGGCTGGAGTGCATTTCGGCGTTGTTTTCGTGCTGAATTCGCAGCTCGAACAAACGCGACCGAAAAACTTTTATGTGCCGCGCTGCCCGAGATCCTCGGATATGTTTTTCAGATACGGCCGAATTTTAAATTCGAATGCAGAGTCTCGCCGCTTCCGCTTTTATGGATATTTTAGTGAGTTTCTTGCTTTTGCCATTCGTGCATTTACCAGACTTTTTTTGTGTTTTCCGTTACATGTTACTCTTCTCTATATTGTTATAGAGTATTTTTATCACCGTTAATGTGGATTTCGTATTTTTATCCGTTTGTGTTTGGCAGACAACAGAAAAACGGACTTGACCTCGATGTTGGACAACAGACAAGTAAACAAATTAACTCGCACATGAATATTTTTTACAAAACGATAATATCATCCGTATAAGTATTGATTCTACATTAACGTAAACACCCCAGTAATCCCAATCCGGATAATACGCGTGGCTGTGTGCACACCTCGGCTGAACTGCGTAAGTGCTCTGTTTCGCAAAGAGTCAGTTCCGCGGGCGAGAAAACGAGCTCGTAACCATACAACGCGGTCACGTTATTTGAGAGCGTAGCGAGAGTTCGAGTGAGTAAAAGTTTACAACGGCAGACCGACGATTCCATTATCCGCGCGATTAACGGCGTATTCACGCACGGCGGTAAAAACGTCGGCCGTAAGAGAAAAAGGGTCGGAGCTCTGATCTCCCAACATAACGAATCGGGTAAGATCGGCGAGTCTGTATCGTCTATCGTTAATTCGCCCTAGTATCGGCCTCGCCGGCTCTTTCGTGATTCAACGATCAGGAGGGGGGAATCGGAGCGAGAAATGTTCGCGCTGCAGAGAGGCGCCGCCGCGGGTATACTGCACCAAGAAATATCTACGAAGCTTCGCGATCCGTTTCCGCGTCGAGAGGCCTCGTAAACGCGGCCGGAGTCGACTCTGTATCGATTCGTTGCCGTCTGGAATACCTGATGATCCTTCCGCGGTGGAAAGTGTTGTGCGGGCGGCACGGAAATAACTGCGATACAGCCTATACTATAGTTTTTGCTCTCTTCCTCTGTGTTATATAGTATGCTGGTACTGGACGACAACACGAGCACCGCAGGAATACCATATTTTCATCTCTATCTTTATGTTTTCTAACGTCACCGTTCTCATATTATACGGTTGACTGTATTTTTTTAATGATGAATAATATCCACCACTGATTTTTTTAATCAAAATAAGTTCGCACTCGTTTTTGTACATGAATAAAAAAGCAGAGCGACTCGTCGAATGTTTCCCCTCTCGTCTCGCACGCCAACATCCCGTTCTATTGACGCGAGTTCTTTAAACATAATGACGTAATTGAATTCTTTGGAAAGATCGGCTTCCCGCGAAAATCCAGGCAGCACGCGTAACTTGATTAAACTTTGGTTAAACGGAAGTGAAAAGCGCAGCGAATCTTTTCATAAACTTTCAGAGATAGAGTA
>JAPYYV010004662.1:0-15000 GCA_030522625.1 Copidosoma aretas
GTGTAGCCTATTTTATTGCTAGAGCTGGACTACCATATAATATAGTTACAAATAAGGGGTTCAAAGTCATTATGAATTTGGCGAGGCCTGGATACAACTTGATGGGACGAAAGGCACTCACAGATAATTATATTCCACGTTTATACGAGAGCACTAAAGAACGTATACAAACAGCAGTGAAAGAAGCGTCGCACAAACCTTAACATCTGATATGTGAAATTCTGATGCTGGAGAGGCCTACGTAGGCCTTACAGCTCACTTTGTTGGCTCAAAGTGAAACTTGCAATTTACAGCCCCCAACTGCAGGGCTTCCTATGAAGATTACACGGGACTCAGTATAAAAGAGTGGTTTTTAGACATTATAAAAGAGTGGGGAGTACCCAAGGTGAATATCACTAGCATTACAACGGATGATGGCGATAACTTACGTCTTTCGTGGATCTGTTAAATGTACTAAATGTTAGATGTTTTGTCACACTTTTCAAAATGGAGTAGACAAAATAAAGAAAATGAGGGAAGTTAAGGACATGACGTCCAAGACACATGCATTGAGAGAGTTTTTTGAGAGGGATAAAGTGCATCGGGAGTTTAAAAAAATAATTAAAGAGCGTCATGATGTCCAGACCACCAGATTCCCAAGACCTTACCCCACCCGCTGGTGAAGTGAGTTACCTCTTAATCACACTGTAATAAAATATGAGGACTATATGCGCGAATTTCTTGCGGTATATGATTTGGGTAAACACTTAGGCCTGCCTCTTAATGATCGCCAAATGAGTTTTCTGCGGGAGTACACTGGTACGCTAGACTTGCTAGATGAGCTGACTCAAGGAATGTTGGGACAAAAGTACGTCACTGCAAGCGCTGTCCTACCTGTAGTATACCTTTTTGCCGCCGTACTGGAAAACGTTAAAACTAATGCTGCAATTGCAAGTGCCGAGGCCAATGATTCCTTATTTCATAATGAGCATGATCCTAATGGAAATAAAACTGGCTGTCTGACAGGTCAGGTGAGAAAAAATCTGTATTATTTTACGATTTCAAACAGCCTATACAATATAACACTATTTTCAAAATATTTGATTAGAAATTAATAAAATTCATATTAAAGGAAAAGTTGCAGTTTAGTGCTAAAATTCTGACACTTATTGTGAGAAAAATGAATAAGCGCTATGATCCCGACAATTTTGATTCGCAGCAGTTGCGCTGGCGAAATGTTGACAAAAAAAATGCAGTGAAACTTTACAGGTTTCTGTCAATATCCTTTTCCTTGGACCCTCGATTTCGAGGATCAATAAAAGAAAATGACATTCAACAAGCGGAAGAAGTTCTCTTAGAAAAGATGATGACTGCACTGAACGACTGGCAACAGCTACGAAATTGTATGTACACAAACATAGATTATTAATATACTCTTTGTCCTACATGTAATGTATTTTTTTTTTTATCATTTGCAGCCAGCAGCGATAGAGCCTCCACCTCCCAGAATAAAGATGTTGCAGCTAAGCATGGTGAGAGCCATCCTCCACCAGCTAAAAAATCTAATGGCATAGCGGCAAATTTCACAAAAACGAAACAGGCTGCAGGCCTTTCTTACAATACAGATAAGCAAGAATCTGCCCCATTAAAGGAACGCCTCAAAAATCCAACGATACTCTGCATCATCACTACTTCAGATAGACGACGACGCTCTCAAGTGGTGGGAGACCAACAAATCGATGTTTCCCGCACTAGCTAAGGTAGCCAAGAAATACTTAGCTGTTCCAGCTACCAGCACTTCAGTGGAACGATTCTTCAGTTTTGGGGGTCAGATAATATCAGATTCAAGGCGTTTACTCACAGGCGAGCATGCTAAACAGCAAATATTTTTGAAAATGAATGCTGAATTCATTCCAAATCCATCATGAGTTTCAGATAAATGCTGAATTTATTCCAAAGCCATTACAAGTTTGCTTTTGCTGTCATACATTTTTTCAAAAATTTCATTGTAATGTAACAACAAGTGTGATCCAGCATTCAATTAATTATTCCTTTCTCCATTATTAAAGGATTGGAAGAAAAAAATTATGTTATTACATTTTTTTTTTTTTTTTATACATATTTCAAAATAAACAGATATTATGAAAAAAATCGGTTCTATTAGAAACATCGGTTTTTCAACAAAAATCGGTTTTCCAAGAAAAACCAGTTTTATTGAAAATATTAGTGAAATATCGGAAAACGATAAGCCGGTTGGATACCGATTATTCCTGTAATCTAGGACCGGTGACAAAATTTCAATACCGAACAACTCTAATCAAGAGGTGTCGGTGGTCTCGGTGGTGTTAGTGATTTTGGAGGTGTCGGTGATCATGTAGGTGTCGGTGGTCATGGTGGTGCAGCTGCCAGACGAGCTTGACAAGCTGTACTCCTTCGCTCTAGACGCTGTTGCTGACACAAGAACTCGAGAACTGTTTTGGTGTGATCAATTTTGCTTTTCGATGTTAAATAAGCCTAAGTGCGTGAAAGAGCCTCCTTATATAAGCTTTCCCGTTGCTACTCCGATCACTACCTCCACCGCGCGCACATACCTACTCCGAACATTACCCATACCGCGCTCATACCTACTCCGAGAGTTAACCCCACCAGCACATGCTTCGGAGTAGCAACTGGAAAGATTATATGAGAGGGCTCTTCCGCACTCGCGCGTCATTTGTAACTCGGACATCGCATAGACCGACGAGATTTTTCACGGGCCCCTGGAATGCCAACTGGCTGACGAGCTGATGCTCCTCGACGCTGCCCACCAGTGCTGCTGCTACTCGTCCACCAGATGCTGCTCCTCGTCATGGACGTTGTTCACCGCTGCTGCTTATTGCCATCGTCCACCGGAGTTGCTGCTCCTCGTCATCTCTGTCTGCCGCTGCTGCTCATCGCCTACTGGATACTTCTCGGCGTCATCATGGTCGTTGTCGTTGTCGCAGATTTTTTTTTTTTTGCTCCGTAAAGGCTGATTTTTTTTTCATGCTGAAAAGGCAAAGAACCGGCTGTTTTAAGAGCCACAAATATTTAAACGTAACACTATCACGTGTTAAGTCTGCGCTTTATCACCGGCCCTTTTAAGGGCCATCCTCAAATTTTAGCTTCAAGCTTTTTTTTTACTTAAAATTTTTTTTTTATAATTTCAAATAATTGTAAACTTTGGTAGAGTAATTTTCTGGCTTCCTAACGTCAAGATGTGAATTTAGAAATCAAGAAAAAATTTCCCTCATGGTCGGGCTTGAACCTCAGTCCACGGCGTGACAGTCAGATACGCTATCGACTGTGCCACTAAGGACTTGGTATAACTGGATACTAATAGTAGTACTTATTTATTTTCAAAGTTTTTTTTTGTAATTTACGTAAAAATAAAAGTGCCCTCTTAAAGCCGCTCCTCAGATTTCTCTTCAGGGTCCTTGCTCTTGGAGCAGTGGCCTGGAGGAGGTAAAAAAATTCACACGCTGGAGGGGGTAAAAAAACTTATGTGCGCTGGAGGGGGTAGAAGTCTGCTCGTTGAACAGCACGAGCTGGAGGTAGTAGGTGAGCTAGGACCAACATGAGCTGGGTCCAGCGTGAGTTGGGACCAGCGCAGCGTTAGTTGGTAGTAGCATACCTACTGCTGCGTATAGCCATGTTTTTACAAAATAGCCTTAAACGACGTTACGGCATTGTGTCTAGTACGGGTGTGCGTGCGTTGCTCGATCCGTTCACAAAATCACTGTAAGAATCAGCATGAAATAACGTATGAATAAAATGCGTGCATCTGCAAAGGATGATATAAGTATGTAGAGGATGATATAATCATGCCTACGATAGTACAGGAAGTATATAGTATGAGTCAGTTTATATTAGTATCTAGATACATATTTATTGACAGAGAACCTCATCGGTGCACCAGACTGAAAACTGAGGTCATGAGACGGACGTGTGGCAATGAAAAGGAAGCTGTCAGTACAAAAGGAAAGAAGGGATGATTATGTTCAATAAAAGACGACGATGCTCTCATACTAGAGGACGGCACTCTTATGGGAGGCATTATCAAGGAGGATAAATGTATATTTTTGCTTGCCTCTCTGTCCTTTTCTGCCTACGCCAAAGACTGATCACCTTGACTGCTGGGTAGTGTGCATGCGTATTCTTGTTTTCCGAAACGCAGCACGTACATATTTTTTTGTTTCCTTTCTGTTATCGGTCTCCTTCATAGTACAGTTGTGTTTACTGGCTTTGAAGTCACCAGTGGCATAACTAATTGATGACTGAAAATCTATAAAATCTTCGTCTTTTCTTATACAGTACATTTCTGTCCGCTGAATAATGAGAAAATACATACATAAAATTTGAATTAATTGCAATAATTTATGTCAGAGGGTAGTATGGCAGCAATGCTTTACCCAGAGAAAAGGTTGCACCACCAAGCGGTGGCTGTAGCTTTTTTCTAATGCAACTGCACTTTATTGCTTGCCTCGGCTGTGCGGTATTATGTCTGTTTATTGAGTACAGATATAACCAACACATTAATCAAAAGGGAGAAACTGAACGAAAGGATGTGAATTTATTTTATGATTTCAGAAAAGTAAGTAATTAATTAAAAGTTGTAAGTATAAGAAAGTTAATCATCAGAATTTGACGTGCTCAATAAATTTAATTGTAAATCTAATAATTTCGGAAGGCCTTGAAAAGTACGAGCAACGGATGATTAAAAAGATGATTGGGTTGAGACTATCAGATCCTTTAAAATTCAGTACTGAATGAAATAGGAAACTTACTAAGTACAACTATGAGAGACAAACTGCAAGTAGAATTGATAGGAAGTGAGACTCTAACCAAGAACAATTATGTATTAACCCCCAAACATTAAGTTTTAAATGTTTTTTGACTATGTAAACCTCTAAACTAAGAACTTGTGATTTATTGTATGTAATTGATAAATCAATTTAAGTAGATAGTATGGTGGATAAAAAAAATTTTTAATGCAAAGTAAGAGATATTTTTTAATCAATCGAATGTATAGAAAAATAAAATTCGGCGCAGTATGATTATGACTTAACTTTCAATAAGTTTTAAATGCTCTTTGGTTATTTTATTCTTGAATGTCAAAGCTAGAAAGTTCTATAATTGCCTGTGTGTATGAATGCGTATTATTGTGCTCAGAAACGCATGCATACGATTAATCCTCCCATAATTCATTCTGTTTGTAAATCTTGTTCTCTCTTATTGACATTGCTCTTTTTGATAGTACAGTTGTATTTACTGCCGTCAGAAAAATCAATAATATTTCACAATAAATAAATCTAACCTATGTGTTTCTTATTTGATACAGTTGTGTTCGCTGATAAATGAGAGAATACATGTATATACATTTAATTAAAATATAGCTGAACTAATTTTTTATCGAGAATTCTACGAGACCAAGTGTGACTTCTGCAAATATTTGAAATTATAAGCTGCACGGATAGTAAAATAATAGTACCAACTCACCAGGTCACTGATCAGGGTTCTGCTGTTTTTCTTATATCTAGAACGACTGGTTCATCATTATAAGAGGAGGAGATACACTTAAAGGATGTCAAATTTTTTTAAATTAATTTAATGACAGAACTGATAAACTGGAGGTACAGATAGAAAGAATGATTTAGATAATAAAAGGACCTAAATGTGTGAACCAAATAAATTTTAAAGTACAATTAGAAAAATATTATAAGGTTTGATTCTCAAAATTCTTATTTATAAAGAACTCCGATCGTAACTAATAAAAGATTTTACAAGTAAATGAAAGAAAGAGAGGAGACAAAGGATAAACTTACATTGAAAGACAGCACTACTGCAGTCTACATACTATATGAAGAGTCAATAGGAAGTTTGTTCTACTTAGTTAACATTGTAAGACCAGAAATCTATTTCAAATCGATCTAGCAGCTGAGAATGGTAACAATATTATTTGGATGTGTCTAAAGGACGAGAAATCAAATACTTGATTGACAAATCAAATGGAAGTACATATTTAAAGAAAACATTTAAATGACAGCTTTTGCGGACCATGTATCAGGAATTAGAATATATTATGATTGTTAAAATTGTCATGAAAGTTATAGCAGATGCAGCGATAATTTCCATTATTGTTACTAAATGCTATGATTTTCATTATTTTCATTTCACATCCAAGTAAATCCATCTATACAAATATATAGATATGATTAATCTGCAAAATTAATTATTATCATCATTGTCAACATTAAAGTATATTTATGTGTATAAGCACATGGGTATTCCCAATGTAGAGACTTGATTCGCTGTGCTTAACGATTGATGCATTGTGCTAAAAGCCTTTTGGAAGTTTTTCTTTGTAGTGTACGTTAAAGAATGTGTTGCCTTATTACAGGGCTAGAAATGCAATGGTTATCTTCAAAAATCCAACAGCAGACATTTTAACTGAAGATCTGTTATTTGAACTGTATGCAGGGATAACTGAACAAATTTCACATAGAGTAAATCATATCAAAAGTACCTAAATCCATTCTCACATCTCATAACTACAATTTATATTCATTTTTGACATGTGAAAAGGCCCCTAGGATCGGGAAAATCAGAATTTTCCGCCTTAGTGGCTGTGTGCGTGTACTCGAAAAATGAATAAAAACAAATATACACACATAGCGACTTAAGCAAAAAATTCTGATTTTCCAGATCCTGGCGGCCTTTTTGCGCGTCAAAACTAAATACAAATTGTAGTTATCAGATGTGAGAATAGATTTAGGTACTTTTAATAGTTACACAAAGCTTAAAAAAAATAGAAACTCAATTATCTATTGATTTTTCTAGTATATGCATTTAGCCATGCAGCCGGAAAATTCTGAGTTACCTAAGCCTGGCGGCCTTTAATTATACAAAAAATGCATAGAAATTATGCGTATTTATGAAAAGTATCATTTTTATTGGTGTTTGAAGTGGCACAATCAGTTTTTATGAGAGTTATACTTTTTTCGTTGATTGTTTTCCTATAGTCCAATGATGTAAGAGCGGAAAAGTCAGTATTTTCCGCGCCTGGCAGTCTTAAATTGTCCCAATAGTGTACATAAACGGTAGGCGTAGGTAATTACAGTAATATTTAAGCGTTTATTAGGCGATAAAAGCAGTTTAAAAATTTGTTTTGGCGGTTGCCCCAGAAGTGCGATTTGTCCCTGGTGATGCTGCTTTTGGATGTGGCCAGTTTCAGCTTCATGAGCTCAGCATAAGGTATATGATATGTTTCAGAAACGTTCCCGGAATCTTTCTAAATCGTAACTAAATTTTGTGCAAATTTAGGAGAAAAATAAAATTTTTTTATTAGTTTTAGCAATACCTAAATTAATAAGTAATGAAAACAATAAAAATAAAATTTAAAAAAAAAAAAAAAAATAACGCTGGGCCTAACACATGAACCGGATCCGCTAGTATGCGACGTGAGTATCTTATCCACTTAACATGAGAGGATGAAATATGGCATATATAAATTACGACAATATAAGACGCAAAAACAAGTATTTTTGTTTAGCATTTTTACAACTGAATTATGGAAAAACAAGTGTGGGTTTGGATAATATACTTACGGAATTTTATTTGGGAACATTTTTATCTTCCACAAATACTATTTTTCGTTTTATGTTCACTCTAGGGATTCAATGCGATATTCTACTTTCATACTAAGTTTGCATTTGATAGAGATTTTATATGTACTAATTAGTTAGCATATCGCCAAACATTTCAGATACGTTTTGTGCTATGTTGGAATCAATATCACAAATTTTCGTGGTACTGTTTCAGTTGAAGGTAAAGTATTAACTGTTTGGAATTGTCGACATAATTTGGTTTTCATCTTTATATTAGATACATTTTTTAGCCTACCTATGGCACTTATTCATGTATTATTTTAATATCCTTTGTACGACCGTAATTTTTAAAAGGTAGCCCTGAAAATGGCAGTATGAGGTTGCATATTGGACAATTTTGTAAAATGATTTTTCAATAATTACATTGTCCTGCTCTTTAACAAACTTTCTTAATTTATTATGGAGTCTTGTAAACATTTAATTTGTACACTTATGATTTGCGAGAGATGCGTCAATCGAGCTGATGTCTGGATGCTATGTTTTTCATAGCTGATAATTTGATAATTTATTGTTTCTTTACAAGCATAGCTTCTTCAGGCAGTCCCAAGACTGCTTTATTTTTTTTTTATGGATTTTTTCGTTATTAAACTTTGTTTAAGAATATGTTGTCTTAAAACATATTATATATCATAGAATATTCTAATAAATAGCGTTTTTGGATGGAAATAAAGGAATATTGATGAGAGTGTGGGTGTACATGAGATTATTATTATAATCTATTATACCTCAAATTCTCTTAACCAATTTTTACATAAGAAGTCTTTTCTTCTTGTTTTAAGATACCATTTACCGTTGATAATAAAATTGCAATTTTATCAATTATTTTATTTTATTTTGTATTTATTGATTTTGAGAAATCGATTTTATTGAAAAAAATTGAATTTTTTGCTATCTAATATTGTTTTAAAATATTTTGTGGTAGAACATCTTAGAAATCATAAAATGTAATAAAAAATAAGTTTAAAATAAAAAAAAAAAACATTGATGTGGGCGGTTGTGTAATGTATGAGTGAACAAAATATAATTAGTTGGATCTGACGATTTTCTTAACCGACTTTGACCTAACTAGGCTTATTTTTTTTGTATTTGGATAATTATCACTAGAAAATATAGTTTGACTTTATTGATTAGCTTTCCTTATTTTGATATTATCGATTTTAGAAAATCGAGTTTTTGATTATATAGTTTTGGTTGATGTTAAACTTTTTTAAGAATATTTCATATGAAAAATTTGAAAGATTCCTAAATTTATAAAAGTGAAGGTTTTTAAATATAAAAAAAAAAAAATTGATAAGGGTGTGTGTAAATGTATGACTAAAAGTACATATCATCATTTATATCTCAGAATTTCCTGGACAAAAATTTGTAAGTACACGTCTTTTAAATGCAAAATGCTACAGTTTCTTTGCTACTGGCATGATATACACTATGAAAATCGTATGAACTTAATAACGCAAGAATAAATTCACCAAGTCAAGCGTAGTTATTGACCATGTTAAGCGTAGGAAATTAAATTATTTACGTTGGACGTAGTTAAATTGCAATCGCTAGTTATATACATGGTCAATGGTATTTTGACAGTGTCAGACGTTGCAACCTTACAAACGAAGTGCACATACGTACACATAACTTTTTTCACAGTATATATGTGAAATATCACACTTAAATATTTTCCGTATTAAGTTATATTTAACGTGGCTATTTTTTTTCCTTAACATCTTCTTATATTTGAAAAAAACTTCTGTTTTTGTATTTGTATTGTAGCCCATTAAAAAAAAAGTAGTTTATGTAAATAAGGAAGCTTCGTGAAAAAAAATTAGCAATCGTTCTTCTCTTTAGAAAACTCATAAAAAGTATTATTTGGGCCCGTCTAACTTCCCGCTCAGAATCGAGCGCATTTTTAAATTGTGTCAGGTTGTGTTTGGGAAAAATCATGAAAATTAATTTCTGGATATCTGTAATAGTTTTCTAAATATGCTGTAATTTTTCTTACAATTTTAACCTCAAAACAGTCGAAACAAAATAGTCAAAATTTAGGTGATGTCTTAATATCGATGAACACCTTTTTACTTGTGCTCCTTGATGTTTTTTTTCCCTTTAGTAAACCGTTGAAAATTATTGTTTTTGACCTACTTTACATTTTCTCTGAGATACGATGTTTTTTAAATTCTTATATGTTACGTCAACATAAAAACCTTTTAAAATAATTCATTCGCGTCTGCATGCAATAATTTTTATGTAATTTTTAACCTTTATTTAGATCAATAAAATAATAATGATAGAAGAGACTAAACTTTCTGCGTGCATATACATAGATAGAAAGATGGTATACATAAACTATAGCTAGCTGTTCAGCTACATCGGACCTCCAGCACTTATACGTACTGCTTTCTACGTACGTAAGGTCTCAGCCTTTTAGTTGCTAACCTAAGCGTGCCAGAAAAAGCTTACAATTTGAAAACATTTTCAAGCATAACATTAAAATCCTGCTCCCACGAATTTTGTAACTCCTTATTCTCGTTTACATAAGCGTACGTCCCAAGTGCTGGGCTTGAGTTATGAGGCTGTCTCTATTCGAGATACTTTCTGACATTATAAGAGATGCCCCTACTTACTATAGGGTCCAAGAAATGGTTTTCATAATGGTTTTTTTTTACATTGTAAAAAAAATCGTAAAACACAGTACTTTAAACTTTAAGGTCGCTGAGTAGAAATCTATTCTCAGAATCGTTGATTTCCTAACATCGGTTCAAATATATCGGACCAAAATTTTAAAAGTTTACTAAAAATCGTATAAAATAGTATCTGGGGGTTTTCATGATCACAGACTACGAATCCATTCTAGAAGTCGTTGAGTTTAAAATGATGCTAATGATGACCCTGACGATGACGATGCTGATAATGATGATGATGATTATAATGATGATCATGATGATAATGACGATTCTGATGATGATGATAATGCTGATAGTGAAAATGACAATGACGATGAGGACAATGATGATGATGATGATGATGATGACAATGAAGATGACGATGATGACAATAATGATGACAATTATCATGATGATGATTTTAATGACGATGACGTTGATAAAGATGATGACGATAATGATATTATGATGATAATGATGGTAATGATGATGATGATTATGATAATATTGATTAAAATACTTATAATAATGAGGACGATAAGATGATGATCATTATGATGCTGATAAAGACGATAATGATGATAATAATGATGCCAATGGCAATAACGAAGAAGATAACGATGATGATGATTATGATACAGATAATGATGATGATACTAATGATCGTTAACTCGATGATGATGATGATCTTGATAATAATGATAATGAATATGATAACAATATCCATAATCAGAAAGATGATATCAATAATGATAAAACTTATGACGATGACGATGATAATGATAATGATAATGACGACAAAGATGATAATGACGACGATGATAATAATGATGATGATGATTAAGATGATAATGAGGATGATGACAATGGTTATGATAATAATGATGATGATAATGACGATAATAAAGATGATGCACATGATAATAATTATCATTAAGATGATTATGACAATGACAAAGATGATGATGGTGGAGATAACGATGACGATGACGATATCAAAAAATGATGATGACGATAAAGATGATGATGACAATCATAAAGATGATAATGATGAAGGTAATGTTGATGATGATCATGATGATAATGACGATTATAATGATGATGGTAATAATGATTATGATAATAGAGATTACGATAACAATGACAATATGAAACCGATGCCGGCGATAATAATTATGATGGTAATGATAATCATGTTGTTGATGATAATGATAATGATATTACAACAATAACTATGAAAAAAAATTTTAATGATAATGATGATGATGTGAGTGATGATCATTATGATGGCAGTGATGTGTTAAGAATAATGATGATGATAATGATGATGATTATAATAATGATTGAGATGATGATGCTGATGATAACAATGATGACGATAAGGTTAATAATGATGACAATAAGAATTATAGAGATGATGACGATGATGTTGATAATGATTATTATGATGATAATAATAATGTTGATAATGACGGTGATAATGATGATTAGGATGACGACAATAACGATTATAAAGATAAAGTCGATGATGATGGTGATTATGTAGTTAAATCATCAATATGATAATGATGTGAATGATATTGTAATGATATGATGATGACGATGATAATAATGATGATGATGTCGATTTAGATGATGATGATCATGATGTTGATGATAATAATGACGATGATAATGATGATGATGACGATAATGATTACGATGACAATACCGAAGATGATGACGATGATGATAATTATGATAAAGATGATGATAATCATGATGCTTATGAGTTTTTACTTGATGATGATGAGCATGACTATGATATGATGGAGTTGATAAATATTACCATAATAAAGATGATGATATAATTGATAATAATGAAACTGATGACGATGACTATGATAATAATAATGATGATAACGACAAAGATGATAATGACGATTACAATAAAAATAATTATAATGATGTCGAAGATGAGAATGAGGAGGATGATAATGATTATGATGTTGCTGATAATGACGATGACGGTTGTAAAGATAATAATGATGCTGATTGTAATGATAACGATGGTAAGAGTTCTAATAAAAATTATAATGATCATTATGATGATGACGATGACAAGATTAGTGATGATGATGATACTTATGATAATATTTACGAAAATATTGATGATTTTTAGGATAATAATGTTGTTTACAATAATTATGATGACGATAATGATGATAATAATGATGACGATATAGATGATGTTCATAACGGTGATGATAATAATGACGATAATAATAAAGCTGATAATGTTAATTACGATGATAATGATGATGATGATGATGATGTAGATATTAATGATAAAGATAATAATAACGATGATCATGATGATGATAAAGATCATACAGATGATGATAATTATAATAATACTAATAATGATAATAATGATGCTGATGAAAATGAAAGATATTATGATGGTGTAAATTATGCTGATAATAGATATGATTACGATGACGATGACGATAGAAATAATGATATTGATGACGATGATGATAATGATGATGATGATGATAATAGAGATAACGATGACGATAAAAATTCTAATGACGTTGATGAAGATAATAATGATGCAAATTATGACCATGACGATGATAATGATCATAATAATCGCAACAACAATGATAACGAAGACGATAATAATAATGATGATAATAATGATCATTTTGATAGCAGTGACGTGTCGAGGATAATGATAATGATAATGATGATAATGATTATGATGACGATGCTGAACATAATAATGACAATGATGATAATGAAGATGATAATAATGACATTGAAGATGATAGTAATGATGATAATATGATGATAATGATGATTATAATGGTGATTATGATAATGATGATAATGGTGACGACCATGACGATGACGTTGGTGATGATGATAATAATGGTGATGATGATGATGATGATAATAGTAAGGATTATAATAATGATGATTATGACGATAATAATTGTGATATGGATGATGATGATTAAAATGAGAATGAGGATGATGACAATGAGTATGGTCATGATGATGATGCCGATAATAATAATTATGATTATGATGATGATAATAATGACAAAGATGATGATGTTGATTATGATGGTAATGATACTGATTGTGGTGATAACAATGATAAAAATTCTGATGATGATTATGATAATCATTATGATGATGACGATGTCTATGACGATTATGATAATAATAATGATTACGATGATAATGATAATGCTCATGACGATTACAACGATGACAAAGATGTTAATAATGATGACGATGATGACGATGATAATTATGATAATGATGATGACGATGACAATAACGGTGATATTGATAATACTAATGATGATAATAACGAAAATAATGATGATGATTAGGATAATATTGATGTAGACAATGATTATGATGATGATGATGATGATAATAATGATGACGACAATGATGATAATAATGATAATAATAATGTTTATGACAATCATGATGTGATGATGATGATCATAATGGTGACGAAGATGATAGTTACGATGATGATGATAATGATGGCGATGATAATAATAATGATGATAATGATGATGATGATGTTTATGATGATGATGATTGTGATGATGATGATGATAATGCCGAAGATGATGATAATGATAAGGACGATGATGACGATAATGAAGATGATGATAATAATGATGATGATGGATACGATGACGGAGATATTAATAATCATAATGATTAAAATTATGATGATGGTAATGATGATATTGATGATGGAGATGCCGATAATGAAGATTGTGACGAGGATGATAATAATTATGAAGTTAATGACGATGATAATGATCATGATAATGAGGAGAATGATGATGATGATGACGATGGGGATGATAATGATGACGATGATAATGATGATAATAATGATGATTATGATGATGGTTATGACGATGAAGTTGATCATGATGATGATGATGATGGAAATAACGATGACGATAAGAAATAATGATGATGATAATAAAGATAATAATGATCAAGATGATGTTTATGATCATCATGATGATGATGAAGAATATAATGATGATGATAAGGATGATAATGATGATTATAATGGTGATAATAGTAATGACGATGGCAATAATCATGATGGCGATGATGGTGATGATTATGATGAGAATGAAGATAATGATCATGATAGTGATCATAAAAATGACAATAATAATGAAGCTGATCATGATGATGATTATAATAATGATGATAATCAAGGTATGTATAATATAAATAATGATGATGACAATGACGAAAATTATGATGGTGACAATGACGATGACGATGTTAATAATGATGTAAATGATGGCGATGACGATGGTAAAGATTATCGCGATGATAATAATTATGATTATGATGATGTGGCTAATTATGAAGTTGATAATGATCATGATAGTGATGATAGTGATAATAATGATGATGATAATACTAATGATATTGACGATAGCGATGACGATGACGATAATAATGGTGATGATTGTTATAGTATGTATTAAAATAATTTCAAAAATTATGATTTTAATGACGAATACGATGATGATAAAGACAATAACAACGATGATAATGAAGATAATAATAATTATGATAATAATGATGATAATGACGATGACAATAACGAAGATGATGACGACGATCATAAATAT
>JAPYYV010004662.1:17500-22006 GCA_030522625.1 Copidosoma aretas
TGATGACGATGACGAAAATGATGATGATGATGATGACGACGACGATGATGATTATGACGCTAATAATAGCGATGACTATAATAATGATTATGACTTTGATAATAATTTTGATGATAACAATGTGGTCAATTATGAAGTTGATGAGGATGTCAGTGGTAAAGGTGATAATGACGATGATGATGATGATACTAACGTTATTGACGATAACGATGACGATAACGAAGATAGTTTTTATGAAAATTATAGTATGGATTAAGATAATTTCAAATATTATGATTATAATGACGAATATAATGATAATAAAGATAATAAGACTGATGATAATAAAGACAATGATAATAGTAATAATGATAATGATGATGATGATGATGATTATAATGAAGATGATAATGATGACGATGACGATTATATTAAAGTTGATGACAATAACAATGATGTAGATGATGATGATAATGACGATGATGATGATGCTGATGATCTTTAAGTTGATGATGATTTTTTTGATCATAATGATGATGATAATAATGATTATGAAACTAATGACGATAACAATAATAAAGACCATAATGATAATAATAGTGGTGATACCGATGGCAATTATTCTGATAATAATTATGATGATGGTAATAATTATGACGATTACGTTGACGGTCATGATGATAATCATGATGATAATGATGAAACTAATGATGATGACGATGATAAAGTTGATGATGATGATGACGATGATAAAGTTGATGATGATGATGACAAAAATAAAGATGATGATGATGATGATGATATTACAGGTGATGATGATAACGATAATGGATATGATGATGGTAATTTTAAATGTTATTACAATGACAATAATTAATATTATAATTATGATGATTATGATTATGATGAAGATAACGTTGACATTTATGATGATGATAATGATGATGTTAAAAACGATAATAATGCCAATGATGACGACAACGATGATAATGATGATGATAACAAAACTGAGAAAAAGGATGATGATAATAAAGATGATGGCGATGACGGTGATACAGATAATAATAAAAAGGACTGTGGCGATAAAAATTAAAATGATTCTAATTATAATTATGATGATCATAATGAAGTGACGAAGACGATGATGATGATGATGATGATGATAATGATGATAATGATAATAAAGATACTGATGACGATGGCGATGATAATGATGATGATGATGATGATGACGACGATGATGATTATAATTATGATAATAAGGTTGATAATAATTGTGATAACGATGATACTTATGATGATGATTATGTTCAGAATAATTATGATGATAGTAATAATAGTGATGATGATAATGATTATGATGATGAAGACGATGATAACTGTGATAATGATGATGATGATGATGATAATACGGATGATGATGATGATGATGATAACGAGGATGATAATAATGATAATGACGATGACGTAGATGATGATAAAGATTATTAAGATATTGATGACGATGATGATGATGATAATAATGTTGGAAATGACAATATTGATCTCGACGATTGTAATGATGATGATAATGATAATACTCATCAAGATGATGATGTTGATGACGCTGATAAAGATCGTAATGATGGAAATATTGATGACGATAACAATAATGATCATTATGATGATGCTGATGATGATAATCATGATGGTGAAAACAATGACTATTCTAATGATGATGATAATGATAACGATTACGATGATAAAAATGATGATGATGAAAATGATAATAATGATAATAATGATAATGATGAGAATGATGATGATTATGATGATGATGTTGATGATGATTATTACCATTTTGATTATGGCGATATTAATGAGCTCTATTAGGTTATTAGTTATTGATGATTTATTTATTTGTTTATTAGTAAACAAGCGTGCGAGGTCATAAGGTTTTAGATTATCACGGTATATAATTTCTTTATTTATTAGTCAACAAGCGTGCTAGGTTTCAACTACTAAATAAATGAACGGTTAAGGCAATTATTATGTTCAAATAATAATCAATTATAGCAAGTAAGAATTAGTGTCTGATAAAAAACAAAATATCAAAAAGTTAAAATATCGCTCTCAATCCAGTAGATTGACGGGTTATATAAAATGGGCGAGAAGTAATGCTCTTGGCATGGGTTATGAATTCAGAAGTACTAAAACATGTTTCCTATCTTATAAACTTGTCTTTTTGTACATACCACATATAATCTATAAATATAAAAATACAACACTTGCAATGATGTGAAATATATATTTTAACGCTTCTGATTTTTCAATAAGAATGAATTTTAACCGAATCGTCGATCTATTAAAACCCGTCGCCCAAGCGCACTGGGTTATTGAGTTATTAGTTTTAGATGATTTATTAACTTATATATTAATCTTCTGAACACGCATAGTTATAAAGTTATTAGTTGTTTATGTTTATTTATTTACTCATCAGTCAACAAGCGCGATGGGTCATTAGGTGATAGGTTATTATTGTAGATAATTTCATTATTTATTGGCGAACAATCACGCTTGTTTTGTATTTTACAGATTATTATTTATCAACAATTTATTAACCTCTTTATTAGTCAACAAGCACGCAGAGTCATAAAGTTATAGAACATTTTATTTATCAAACAATAAGGGCATTGGATTATTAGGTTATCAGTTATTGATGATTTATTTACTTAATAATCAGTCAACAGTCGCGCTGGGTCTTTAGGTTATAGATTATTTATTATTGTTTATTAATTATTTTATTTATTAATCAACACGCTTTGAGGGTCATCAAATTGCATATAAATTTGTATATAAAATCTATTTATTCGTCTGTGAGCACGTTGAATTATAAGTATAATAAATATTGATGATTTTTTTTTATCAGTTAACAACCGTCCTCTGGTCGTTAGGTTATAGATTATCATTTCATATAATTTATTAATCTATTAGGTAACAAGTGTGCTGGGTTATGAGGTTATAGATTATTTATTTTTGATGATAAAATAACTTTTTTATCAAGCAACAAGCGGGCAGGGTCATAAAGTTATAAGTTTTTTTTATGTATCTAACGATAAGCGCGCTGGGCTAGTTTGTTGCAGGTTATTCATTATTAACAATCTATCAATTTATCTACTAATTAACTAGAGCCTAGGGTCATAAACTTCTAAATTTTTTATTCATCCATCAATAAGTGCACTGGGTTATTAGTTATCAGTTATTAATAATTAAATAACTAATTTTTTTATCAACGAGTGTGCAGCCTCATAAGGTTATAGATTATTTGTTACAGATAATTAATTAATTTCTACGTCGATAAGCGTTCTTGGTTATTGGGATATTAGTTATTAATGATTTATTTATTTATTTATCGGTCAAAAAGCGCCCTAGGTCATTAGCATATAGGGTATTATTGGAGATAATTTATTTATCTATTAATAAACAAGCGCACCGGGTTACAAGGTTATAGATTATTTATTATCGATGATTAGTTTACTTTATTATTAATGAGCAGCACGAAGGGTCATGAAGTTATGAAATTTCTTTATTTATCTAACAATTAGCGCACTGATTTATTACGTTATCAGTTATTGATAATTCATTTACTTATTTATCAATCATCAAGAACTCTGGGTCATTAGGCGGTTGGTTATTTGGTAAAAAATATATTTTTTTTATTTATTAATAAGTCAGCTAGAAAATTAGATTATAGATTATTTATTATTGATAATTTATAAATTAATTTATTGATAACAAACGCGCATGGTCATAAACTTGAAAAATTTTTATTTATCGGAAAATGAGCGCATTGGGTTATCAGGTTATCAGTTTAAGATAATTTATTACCCATTTTATCAATCAACAAGTGCGCAGGCTTAATAGGTAATAGATTACTTGTTACAGATTATTTATTTATCTATTTGCCCGTAAGGGCGCAGCGTTTAAAGGTTATAAGTAATTATTTATTTATTCATTCAATCATCAGTCAACAAGCACGCTTGGTCATTAGGTTATATATTATTTAATATTAATAATTTATCAACTAATTCTTTCATTATCAACGCGTGTAGAGTTATTAGGATACAGATCATTTGTTACAGATAATTTATTTGTTTATTTGTTAATAAGAGTGCTGGCTTATTAGTCATGGATTACTTATGATTAATATTTTACTAACTAATTTATAAACCATTCAAGTGCGCAGGGCTATAAGGTTATATGTTACTGGTCAAAAATGATTTATTTATTAATTCGTCAATATGCGTGCTGGGTTATAAGGTTATTAGTTATTGACGTTTATTTATTTATTCATCAATCAACAAGCGTGTCAGGTCATTAGGTTATTTATTATTTCTTATGTAGTGTTTAGTAGTAGTAGTAGTAGTAGTAGTAGTAGTAGTAGTACAGTATACTACTACTACTACTACTACTACTACTACTACTACTACTACTACTACTACTACTACTACTACTACTACTACTACTACTACTACTACTACTACTACT